>JASAMW010005949.1:0-82798 GCA_030247985.1 Epsilonema sp. ZAB3_2
GCCTTCGTTCAAATTACGTATTGCTCAGAAGGATATGTTGAAGTAATTTGAGCCTATACTCGTGATATTTCTCGTCCTTTTTTGTTGGTTCCTGTCATTCTTGCATAAAAACACAAAATTTCAATGACTATCTGTGACAGTAAAGCTCTATCCCCCCTGGTGTATAACCCCCCATGTACTGGAAGGTACCTAACCTACCTATGTAAGCTGGTCATAAGCTAGCTATAGCTACTCCTACAACATGCTACCATGCCTATAAGCTTAGCTGAGCATGTCTTATACTAGAATAACCCTGTTTTGACCGCGATTATGCCCTAAAACACTTACTTTTGACCTCAAAAACATGCCTCTACACACCTCTCAAAAACATAAATATTGTCCCATAGTATATCCCCCCCCCCCCCCCCCAGTGTATATTCCCCCCCCCCCCCCAGTGTATAACCCCCCATCAGACCTCTCGATTTTTGTAAAGCCCCATGGGGCTATTCACCCAAAAATACGGTATGCAATGTACGTACTGTACTGTTATACGCAAGCTTGTAAGGTAAGGTATGAGGAGGGGCACATTGATTTTTGGTAAGTGGCTACATGATAACAGAAAAAAACATTTTTTTCATTCGTATTTACTGTAGGCCTATTTATTATTTTTACTTCATGCATCGCAAATTTGCAAGACCTATCTGGCTCAAATTTTGCCATAACAAATATTGTATAAATCTTGGGTTTCTGCGGACAAAATTTGAGCTTGATCTGTAATAAGGAAGTTATTATAAGGCTGGATCGTTAGATACGTCTACGTGGGACACCCTGTGCATACGTAGGTACGTTCGCCTGTGTAATTACGTTCAGTACTTTTCGTTCAGTTCAGTACATACATACATACATAACTGCCACGCCACAAGCACGCAACAAAATAGTAGTGTCCTAGCAATGAGCGCTCATGATCTCTGACCACGACAAGATAAGCTAGCAGCATTTTGTTTTCTCGCAACAAGAGGTGGAACTGAGCAATGAAAGCTGGTTGGAAACCCACGTGGCTGCTGCTATCAACGATTTTGGCGCTAGCAATGGTGCAGCAGTTGAACTTTTTCATATCACAAGGTGTAATAATTTTGCAGTAAAACATTACCCCACAAAATATTGCAGAAAAAGTAGAACGAATCGAACGACAAGATGATGTAATTTTAGATGATAAATTTCGCTTTCGAAAAATCAATGCTGAAGGAGTGCGAGAATCAGAGGCTGGTGATACTGACACTGAGCCGCTTTTTTCATCGAGAAATATCAGGCGACATTGCGGAATGGATAATGGAAGCTTGATGGGCACATTGGAGATGTACAAAGAGTGTCTGTCATGGCTGAAGTCCACGTCGAGATTATCACAAGACGCAGGTGACAAGGAAGAACTATCGCTACCGCAGCCATACAATAAGGAAGGACTGGTGTTCCATCAGTTTTGGTTCAACATACATTCGAAGGAAAAGATTCCCGACGGCTATCTCATTGGACTGTATTCGATCTTGGCTACGCAGGATCAGAAGCGGACACGACTGATCCTTTGGCACTGGGACGGCATTAAGCCCGACCCGAGACTTCCGCCCGAAATATCCTGTCGCGTTGAGTTTAGTGCGGTGACCAAGGACTTGTTGGAACGAGTGTTAAACTTGATCGGTGAGGATAGCGCCTTTCTACTGCCGGACGTGAACGCCCTACAAACTTTGCGGGGCTCCGACTTTGTTAGAATGCTCCTGCTTTATTATTACGGAGGACTTTACAGCGATATGGACGTGTTATTCTTGCGCAATCTGGCGCCTTTACTCAACAGCAGCTTCTTTTACCGGTGGTCGGATCAGCCTTACATAAACAATGCGGTGTTTCACTTTAGGCGCAGGCATCCCGCTCTGCGCAGATTACTCAAAGCGTGCGTATGCCGGCAGGATGGCTGCAGACTTGACGGGCCAATTCCCCTGTTTTCATGCATGAGGCAGCACAATGTGGTATCAGCAATCGAAGAATCAGGGGGTAAATCAGCAGAAGCTATCATGTTTTACCCCAGTACTTTCTTCGACCCGCCTTGGATCGCCCTGGATCACGTCTGGAAGCGTGACTCCACCGGTATGAACATTACCTTCGTAGAGTTCCGTGCTTCGCCTTGCTCCGTATATCGACCCACAGCAACGCTGGCGGAAGTAATAAGCGACACAAACGGAGCATCAACTAGCGACTGCTCCAGCGTAGACTTCTTTCCCGGTGCCTTCGCCTTTCATCAGCATTACAATCCGACTAAGAGCGACCACCTGCACTTCCTGCATGCCAACTCCATGTTCAGCTACCTCTTCGACAAATACAAGAGTACGGTTGTCCAGCGGCGAATGTGTGCAAGTGCATGACGCTATTGCAAAGAATAATAGTGGTTTTTGAATACTTTACCCCCCGCCCTGGATCAAGTCTGGAAGTGACTCCACTGGTATGAACATTAACATTGTCTTGTTTTTTTACATTATTGCCCAAACGATCACAATGCACAAACATTTGTAAGCAAAGAACGCCGTTACGCCCGCCACTGTGGCTGAACGCTTGGGTAGGTAACATATGTACGTACGTACATAGGTACAATGTACAATTCGTTATTGTTTGTGTACGTAGACGTATCGTCCGGTCCTGAAGATTCGAACACATAAAACAATAGTACGTATATGTACTTTCCTACTGATCTGTATTTCTCGTTTTGCATTAGAAAATATTTTCAAGAATTAGCCATCAATCTGTTTCATTCATTGAATTATTACTACACTGCGTTGCGTACTGTCCAAGCATTCCTTCTCAGGAATCGTTGAGGACAAGAAACCTTGCTCGTTGCGTTCTGTACCGATCATTTCGGTGTGCCGTGAGTCTTCTGCCTTCAACAAATACAACATGTATACGCATATACAACGCATACATGTATACGTATACATATCATATGTAAGTACCATGAATTGATAAACAGCAAAATACAAGGGTAACATGGGGGAAAGTGGGCCACGGGGTAAAATGGGCCACCCAACTTCAACTTGCTATATCTCCATGATGAGCAGGAGAAACCCCAACAACCATGGTACCATTCTGATCCTTGAACTCTCCTCTTTCTTTTGAGGTACTAACTTCACTATTTGCTGAAACATCAACTTCACTGGTTGACGTTTTTCTGCAGGAGGTAAAAAAATGGTCAAACGTTGGACAGTGCGTAAATACACCCTGTAGGTTATAATGGAACACCCGATATGTGTGGGGCAAGGGGGCATGGTACCCTACCCCCTGGCGAAGTTTCAACCAATTCTGGAGTTTCAACTGGTACTGGAGATATAGCAAAAAACAATTTCAGTACTTAGTGGGGGTAAAGTGGGCCACCCTTCCACTGTGATGAAGGATGGGAAAAGTGGGCCACCTCTCCATAATGAAGCATGGCAAAGTAGTATCAAGTTGTTGTGGCCTATATTTTCCTAATTTTTTATATTTTCTTATTTCCTAGCTGAATCTTTATCTATTTTAAAATCGAAAGTGGCCCACTTTCCCCCACCATACTAAGAACTAGTGCGTGGAAAGGCTAGCTCTATCATCTGTAGTATTTTTGCCTAATTATTCGAGTAGCTGCATTTGGAAACCCCCTCTTCGTTGTTTTTTCTCAAGAGAAAGGTACAAAGAGAAAAGTGATCAGACAGGCCAAAAATGTGTACAAATGCTCCCCCACCATACAAAGCACGTACTGTGGCAATAGTAGCGATCTTTTCCCTTTTCATCTGTGACTTATCTTTTCCCAGTTTTTTGGGCAACCAATTAGCAGTTGCATTGGAAAACCTTCCCCTGTCTCTGCTCTTTCAGATGCAACCAGCCGCAACTCGAAAACTGGTCAGGCAGGCTCAAAATTCGAAAAATGCTTGGGTGGCCCACTTTCCCCCACCTGGCCCACTTTCCCCCAACACCGAAAATTTCTAATAACTCTCTAAATAAGTTTAGCAATTTGGTCATACTTGGCACCCTTAACCAGCTTTAAAAGACCTATCTTTTGGTATATTACTTGCCTTGTTTCAGGCTATGGTTCTGGAGATCTCGTTGGGTGGCCCACTTTCCCCCATGTTACCCTACTTTCCGTCTGCGGCGCTCGTAAAAAAAGGTGTACCTTAGCTACTGTACGAGGTTACTACAAAACAATACCTACGACAGGGTGTACCTACACCTACAGTACAGTACCTGGTCGGAGTTGGTGATGTGGTGGGGGCGGGTGATTGTGATTCCCTGATGGCTGCCAGACGGGCTGAGCGCCTAGTCGGCGTCTGTTCCTCCGGATTCTCACTCCATCCTCGCCGTCGCCGCACACCTGCAAAACATCACGCTCTCAGACAAAGGCTATTGGAAGGTGTTCTATTTCTCAAAATCTGGGATGCATGATGGGGTGCACGGAGGTGTGCTGTACATACATACCTCCAACTAACCCCAGGCCGACGTCTATAAGTTCCTAGCGCAACTGGTCGATAGGTGCACAATTTCGCCCAAATACATCCTCCACAAATACAGTCAGTATATGCTTCGTAGGTGAGCACATATTTTGTACCGGTGGTGGGGGTGGTGGATGTGTCAGGCTCATGCGTTCTGGTGTCGGGGGGTAAAGCGGAGCTGGCCCTCCGTCTTCTCCCAGTCCCCTTCCCTTCTTCCGGAATCACTGCCAACACGGATGAACGCGACGGACTCCGCAGAGTTCTCTGCCGCTGTGGCGACGGCGTTGGACTTCGCGAGTTGGATGACCGCGTCCCAGCAGCAGTGCCACCTAGTACAACACGGCACAGGTCCGCCTTCTGGCCACAGTTGAACACGGCTTCAGACTACTAACTCGTGTAAGAACTGGTCAATCGAGCGTACTTTACGTACATAGTACGTACCCACACGTATTGCAACACTATAGGCCATGTCGTGTATGGGTTCGATTCCTGCTAAAATGAGGAGCGCAGGGGGTAGGTAGCCGACAAAAGCCGGAGGGGCAAAATGCCAGATTCAGCTCTTTGCCTGCCACCTTCCGGCACCTCTTCGTATCAACCATACAGTAATTTTGCGCCTCTGGCAGCTGAATTTTGGGGCACAAATGGAAAACTGGGGCGTAAATGCGCCTCAAGTTACTACACGTACCTAACCTACCCCCCAGGGAGAGGATGGCCGCCGTCTCATTTCCCTTCCTACCTTCTCCTCCGCTCGGCGTTCGCTGTCGCGGACTTCGGCGCGGCGGCGTCCCACCGTCCTTCTCCAGCTGCTTGGAACCTGCTGCTGCGTCTTCCTCTTCGTCCTTCATCCAGCCGCTCTTCCTCCTTTCCTTCGCCTTCTTCCCCGGCCTCTTCTTCACAGCCTGTCGCCTGCTGCTCTCTTCCTCCTTCTGCCGTCTCGGCGTCTTTCGCAATTTCTGCGCGCTGGACGGAGGAGTGCCGAGCCATCCACTTTTCCGTCTGCTCCCCTTCGCCTCCTCCTTCTCCTCCCCCTTTTCCTTTTCCACCGCATCGTCTGAACTGAAGGACACCGAGCGGCGTCTCGGACTAGTACGCCGAACCGGAGACGCCTAGGAGACAGACACAACAACACACTTACTAACGGTATGTACTGTACCCTACACTCAATTTTGATATGTACTGTACGTACTACCTCAGTCACTCGTTTGTCCGGCGTAGCAGCCGCCGCTTCCTTCTTCTTGTGCGTCGTCGTATCGTCGGAAGTGGAGGAGACGGAGCGTTGCCTGCTCTTCCGCGTCTCCTCCGCTGCCGCCTTTCCTCCCTCTTCGTCGAGGGACGACGAATCGCTGCGCTGCTTGCGCGGACTCCGCCTCCTGTCTTGGCCAGTGGTCGCCAGGCTGCTGCTCTGCGCCCTCTTCTTCTTCTTCACGCCTCCGCCACTCTCCTTGCCGCCGCCTTCCCCTTCCGCCATCGTCAGCCGTTTCGCCGGTTTTCTGCGGGGAGGCGTCGGCAGTGAGGCAAAGATGCTGCGTCTTCTGCCGATCGGCAAGCGTATGACTGGCGGCGGTTTGGCAGCACGGCAAGGCTTCTCCCCTTGCAACCACTCTGCCTTTCGGCGTCGGCGTTGAGCGCTACGCGTGAGAGGAGGCGAACGGACAGAGACGGCCGATTGCCCTTCGCTCGCCTTTTCCGCACCTGAGACTGCAGCTTCTTCGACCAAGCTGGCCGTATTGGTAGTAGTAGCTTCCTCTAGAAGCGCAATCAATGCACAGCAATAAACCACTATCAATTTAAGGAATAAAGTTTTCAAACTAGTGCCTGCGGAGTGCGCGCGCACCGTGTACGTACTAGCATGTACATACGTAAAAGAATATAGGTCTACGCCTATACAATACGTACCTATGTACTGCGCATGAAAAGCACTGCTTCATCACAGCGCCCCTAAAAGCTGACAGGCTTACCCTCTTCTCGTAGCCCAATTGAAAGGTCGAGCGGCGCAGAGAATTCGAAGTTGATGGTTGCATCCTTCTCTGCCTCCACTACTTCCATCGGAATGGGTGGGGAGAACGTGAATCGTACCAATTCAGGCTCCTCCTTCTCCTCCTCTTTCTTCTCCGCCTCCTCCACGCCTTCTTCTGCCGTTAGGTAAACAGCATGATCGCTGTCCGACACTGTCTTTTCTGCGACCGTCGCGCGGAAACTCTCGTGAAACCGCGGCGACTCCGCAGCTGTCTGCAACTGTGGTTTTAGACTGCCGGTCGCCGCCGCCGCCACCGCGTTCTCCCATCGATTGCGATCGAAGTTGGCGACGATACTACTGTCGTCGGAGTCGTCCGAGCTCAAATAGGACTCCAGCTGCAGCTGAGCCACTCTGCTTCTAGCCACCGTCGAAACTTCTTCTCTTTCCTTCATCAGCGTGCGGGAATCAACAGAAGCGACCCCGGCGTGCAGCAAAGTGAGAGGTGAAGAAGCGGCGGCGGAGGCAGGAGACAGGCTTCTTCTGCGCAACGGCGTCTGCATTTTGGGCGAGCCTTCTTTCGGATACACTACCACCGGAGACGCCCTCTCCTCCGACACATCACCACTGCTGGTCGTCTGCTGAGTGGAAGAGGTAACCTCCTCCTCCTCCTCTTCCATTTCGGGGCTGTCGGGTACGTCGAAGCGCAAGCGACGCTGCTCCTCGGCTTCGCCATCCAGCAGCTGTTGCTCTTGCTGTCGTTTCTTCAGTATGGAAGTGGGCACGTTGTCGCCTCTGCCAGGGAAGAATGCGGTGCCGCTAGCAACTGGCGGCGTTCGCAGTAGCGTCTGCAGATCCTGCTCCAGCTTCGTCTTCCTTCCATCCGATTCTTTCTCTCCGCTCACCTTCCGTTGTTTGGCCGGAGTCGCAAATATCACCGGCAGACCACTGAGATCCATCGTCATCTCTGCAGCCTCCTCCACTACTACAATCAAAGCGGAAACAATACTAATACTGCACGCACGTCGAAAACGCCGCGTTCTAACTATAGCAATAAGTAAATATTCCTTCGGACAAACCATTCGCTTTTATGCTGACAAGGAGCTATAAGTAGCTCCTTGATGCTGATAAACATAGAAAGGTCTACTAAAGGTGTTAGAAATCGCTAAGCCCAATTCCCGTCCACCTGTCCATACATTTGTGTACAAACGGATACCGTGCCTTGCATAACATACATATACGTACGTACATACAGTACATTGTTGTTCCACTGACTGAGAGTGCGAAAAGAGTCAAAATCGAAGAAAGTTTTTCGCGTGGAATGCTTGCAAAGCAGTGCAATATTGTCGTCTACCTGCAGCATCCATTTTCCGTTTCCGCAGTTTCTGCTGACTCGCCTGCAGCTGCTGTAGGGTAGGCTTGCGAAGCGGAGATTGAGCCGCCGCCTGTGCTCGCAACGCCGCCGCCCTCCCCTGCGCAGTGACGCCGCCGCCTTGCATCCGCAGCGCCTCGCGCGTATGCTGAGGAATCTGAACGGACAGAGGAGTAGGAGGCTGCGGCGCCGGAGAGGGCAACACCGGACGCGCCCCACCACTGTCCGTATGCGCGGGGAGCGACGCGAAACAAGGCATGTTATGAGCCGCCTCGCTCACCGTCCACAGCAGTTCGCTCCAGTGCGTCTTCCTTCTATTGCCGTCGGGCGGCGCGCCTGAACCAGTCCTCGACCTGTAGCGATGACGCTTCAGCTCGAACAGCCGCCTCAGCTCGTCTCGGTCGCGTCTGGGGGCCGTCAGCTCCAGAAACAGTGCATCCTCCACCTTCTCCAGATCAGGCATTTTCAGGACGGCGCTCGGCTTGCCGTGAGCGAAAGCGAATCGGACAAACTCCTCCCTCCTCCTCGCCTCCGCCTCCTCCCCTTCCTCTTCTCCACTCCTCAGCGCCCAGCGTCTCAAGGTCAGAGCAGTGGTAGAGAGCGGGTGGATGCGAGAACGTGGACGCCTCAGATCCGCGTCCTCCTCCTTCGGGTAGAGAAGGCGGGCGCCGTGCTGCTTCAGCCACTCAGCGCAGGCTCCGCCCTCATTCATGGCTTGGAGGAAGGCTGTTCGCGCCTTCTCCCGCAGGCCGCAATCCACGCACCAGCGACCGAGCACGTAGCGAAACAGCGACGCGTCATCGTTGGCGCTGAGGAAGCCCAAGCAGAAGCGATCACACGCGTGACTCACCTGAAACAAACACACACTACAGTAGTTCCGTGTAGGCGCAGTCATATATATACGTAAGGCCTATTATATGTTGTTGTTGCTGATGAACAATTTGTTATCAATCAGTCATATGCAATGCTTGCTTGCGTACGTCCTTGCCCTCGAACGTACACATAAATACGCTTATGTACTTTTGCATCAGCAAGCGCGCACTGTCTGTTACTCTACTTTAATGGTCGCGGTAGCGGGTGCGCTCCGCTATCAAATGTTCGGACGTGCTAATTTTTGGGGAGATTTTTGCGCAATGCCTATGTTGTACATAACATACGTATGTACGTGCTCCAGTAGTCTGCTTGGAAGACACAACCGAATGCAATCTGATCACACCTCACCACGAGCACAAGCGATCTACAAGGAACACGTGTAAATAAGCAAACCTGCTCCACCTCCTCAAAAAATTTCACATCATAAATTCCCTTTGTTACAAATTCTCATTATCACTATATGCACAATACTCACATGGCATACGCTACGCCCATCTGTTCCGTACATGCACCTGCCTGCCTCATGTGCCATCTGTAACTACAGGGTGTCTCACGTAGACCTCCCTAACGATTCAGCCTTATAACTTCCGTACTACAGTAGATATCAAGCTGAAATTTTGTCCCCAGAAACCCGAGAATATACCATTTATTGTGGCAAAATTTGAGCCAGATAGGTCAACTAGGGATGAAATTACAGGCTTGGAAATGTTGGACCCTGTTTTTCGCATTTTCCGCTTTGAGCATAGTTTTGACATGAAAATCTTCTGCTCAGCATGGTCAAGCAGCTCATTCAACACGGAAATTTTGAGGAACAATAAATGGCTGAACGTCATCACGGTCCAGAACACAAACGACACAACAATACAGGCGATTTACGCCCATTACAGCCTTGCAGGAGCTGTCGGGTTCAATACTGGCAGCACTGATTTCAAAATATAGAAAAACGTGGTCACAAATTTGCAAGCTGGTAATTTCATCCCTAGTTGACCTTTCAAGCTCAAATTTTGCCACAATAAATGGTATATTCTTGGGTTTCTGGGGACAGAATTTCAGCTTGATATCTCTTGTAATACGGAAGTTATAAGGCTGGATCGTTAGGGAGGTCTACGTGAGACACCCTGTAGACTACCTCCTCGCTCATCTCGTGATAAAATGGCCTCAAACTACAACACTACAACCACTACACTTCGTATCGGCTACCAATGTCCAGCCCAAGGTTGGTCGCCACCACCCTGTTCTAGGCACTTGACTACTCGATATTTGCGCGACACTATCCTCTGCCAGCTTCCGCGACTGGCTCAAGTGCCAGTGGAGCACGTGTGCATTCATCTGGACCGCAATCTCAATCAGAGTGAATGCTTTCCCAATGCCACCTGTCCCAACTGGATCGCTGCTGTGAGCTCCGGCCTAGTACACACTGTGCAAGAGCTCTTTCTCTACCAGTACGAAAGGTAATATACTAACATAGGCAAGAGGAACGCTGCTAGCGCATACATACCTAGAGCAGGTAGAATTTTAGTCCGTCCAGCGAGCGTGTTGTCTTTCACTGGGCCATTGCCCGAGCTGCGACAAAATATGCTCAAACGTTAGATCAGTAACACATTATTCATTGGTCAGTTCCTGCATCAACAGGTTGCAAACAGCTTATGAACTTACATACTTGTGAAGTGTGCAGCACGGACAAAGGCCCAGAGACAACTCTCACTGGATGGCTGTATTTGTCCAGGTTCGAGAAGGTGGATTTCTCTGCACCAGTGTACAAAGCCGAATGGGTCTTCGCAATGGGTCCGCACACATGGAGTAGGAATCAAGAGACACGTGGCGCCTTCTTCTCCATCGCCCTGGCGCCTCTGCCCCTGATCCTCATCAGCTTCTTATGGCTGTACAATTTCTTACTGAGTGTAGGCCTAGTTGTCAATAACGGGGCACTACTGACTGAGTGCACTACTACGACCAGCTCTCCTGAAAGCTTCCACAAGAAATGTGGCAGACTTTCCTACTGCAGCTGCAAGAGAATAATGAGCATACTCAGCTTCCTAATAACGGTTGGCATTTGGAGCTTCCAAGAGCTCACATACCAGCACCATAGACATACCTCAACAAAAGGAAACTTGTTCAACAAATGGAAGCGATGGCTTCCCCTATGCCTATTTCTTACTTGGATCTTTCAAGCATCTCTCCGCGCCCAGCGCATTGTGCATACTCGGCACCAACTTTCATTTGCCAACGAAGCCGAACTGGCGAAGCAGTTGACAGAGGCAAAACTGCGACTTCTTATCAAATATCGCTCTCATTTACAGGGCAACCTGGGGGAAAGACATCTTCATCCAATGGAGCCCAACTTACATGACGATACATAGCTATCTTTTCTATTACTTAGCTAACTACGTACGTACATCAGCCAAAGACCCAGGTGCAGTGCATCCTGCACTCAACACATTACAGTCTAGCGTTACTGAAATTGTCCCAGCGGTCGATTAGGCAAGCTTTCCCCCAGTTTACCCTACAGCTGAATTTCGGCGCGCGACCTCAATTTCGTCAAATTTTCACCCGTCGACCGCCTCTGATCGCAGAGAGCGCCAAGAAGATTGCCTCTCGTCTATGCGACAGCGACGCTAACGGAGCAAAGGAGCAACACGATCACCATCTCTACTTCGGAACCCTCACAACTCTCTTCAACAGTATGAGCTACTGTCCGCTCATTCAGCCAATACACGAGCGACTGGCTCGTCAACTCGCCAATGAATATTCCTACATGGGCCTCATATTCTCCCGATCCACGCCCGCAGAACTCCTCCGACGCTGCAAACGCGTTCTGCTTACACGAGGGTAAGCTGGGGCTAAACCGACCACGTTAGTTTTTCAACTGGGATAGCACATCATTTTCACCAGCTTTGCCACCTTGGTGGGCAAGAGCTGCAAAAGCCTGCAATAGAGAAGGTTTTAGGCTATCCTCGCCAGTAGTGGCGGGTCTGGTCCCAGCTTGCCCTTATGCTGTTCAGCGTGGAGCACGTGAACAGTTTCCTGTGGCCTCGCCTTTTCAAGCAAAGCTATCAACGTAAACGGAAGGAGGCGGACGACGTCAACGCCCGATTGGCCAATCATCACCCGGCTCCTGCTATCCGTTTGACTGTGCTTAAACCCCTCCTCTTGGCATATTTGACAGGGATTACCCTTGGACTCTTCTACTTCTGTCTCGAACTAAATGTCTAAAGTACAAATTATAATTCTGGGACCCATGCATTATTTATCTCGAGAACTACGCGACGTAGAGCAAAGCCGTCAAAACTTCCACGGATAACTTTAGCTCGCCTCTCCAATAAAAAAAACCGTTTGATTCTATCTGCTCTCAGTGTCGAGATCTCGCCGATTTCCTTCAGTACTAAAATCGGCAAATTGGGCGTGGACCATTGGGCAATTCTAAACCTCGCAAAAGCCCGAAAAATCAAAAGTGGTAGAAATATGCATACATGATGAAAACAATAGAAATGGGCATCGGGCGTACAGGGTCGTGGGGTGTCGTGGTTTGCGTGGTTTAGCGTCTGCCAAATGGTGACACGATTTCAGTGCTGAAGGAAATCGGCGAGATCTCGCCACTGAGAGCAGATAGAATCAAACGGTTTTTTTTATTGGAGAGGCGAGCTAAAGTTATCCGTGGAAGTTTTGACCGCTTTGCTCTACGTCGCGTAGTTCTCGAGATAAATAATGCATGGGTCCCAGAATTATAATTTGTACTTTAGTAGTCACAGCAGCAGAAATTCCTCCGTGCATCGCAAACTGACGTAGATCTGTACTGGTCTACCACCTCCCGATAAAACCCAGCTAAAAAATTTTCTGGCCAGACTGAGCAGCTATCTGACTATTATATACTGTACTAGCATTGGTCCTACTCAAAGATTCCATAAGGCAGTGGGCTCTTGGCTATCCGAAAAGCAGTGACAGGAAATTAATCCATACGTTGCATACCTTGTCCATGATGTTTTCCGCTCCTGTCTCCTCCTCCTCCTCCTCTTTCTTGCGTTCCACCGCTTGCAAACAGTCCAGGAGAAAGTAGGCGAAGATGCAATGCTTGGTCACTTTTGATACGCCCCGCACCAGCAACACGCCAAACAGTTCCTACGTACGCACAGTACAATCATTTACAGTGCTGTTTTCTTCATCAAGCCAGTGCATGCATGCATACTGTTCTTGTGCCACCACACCGCTACGCAAGCGCAGGAAGTTACCAGGAAGCAGTTTGGCGGGTAACTTGTCATAGCGCCAGCCCCACTCACGACAGAGTCTCCGCCTTCCTTCAGCTCTGACATCATCTGCTCCACAAACATGGGCGTAGTCCTGCACACAAATAAACAACACACACCATGATAAAGCTATGATGTATGATGGGTCAGACCAGAGAACACACACCATAAACATGAACATCAAGATGCACACGCACGACACATTCCAACTGTAAGCGGTTCACACGTACTGTACGTCACCAAAAACGAACTCGGCTGTTCATACGCAATTTTGAAAAAAACAAAGCAGCGAGCTGCGTGCCAATTTGAGATTTTGAAGCAGCACCAAATTCGGAGTTCACGAGCGTAGCGTATGAGCCCACTGAGTAAAGGCCATTCTACATACAGGCCTTGCCCAGACCTACCCTCCGTTTTCCTCCAGTGCTGCGTAGTAGTCGACGCGTCGTGTGGCGAACACTTGACGCATGCCGTGCAGATACCGACGGTGGGCTTCCACTTCTGGCAGCAGGCGCTTGTCCAGAAACCAGAGAACCAGAATCGCGTAGTCCCGCACCATCTCTATCGCTTCCTGACGACAACGCAACTCCGACACGTCTGAACACAAGCAGCACTGAGGTTGGTCATGTGTTTTTGGACATTGGGGACCGGCGCGCGGGGACGCCGCTGCGCACGCACGCACCCCCAAAGCAACGAAAAAGACGCAAAACAACAAAGAGCAGGAACGCAAGACACAACGCAAAAAACGAGCGACCCCCACCCACCAACACACCCCTGGCACACACCATCAGCCAGCATATTGCACGTGTCGGTACCGCAAATAAGAACAACAACAAACGTGCTCAATGTACAGTAATTGCATAGTTACAGTACAAGGAGGTGAGGTGAGGGCAACCTTGAGTTCCTTGCGAGAGGACGGCGTCCAAGTACTTTGCGTGGAGGAACGCGAGATGTTCGAGAACGTAGACGCAGGAATCCGCGCCTCTTCTGTCCACCTTCGGCAGCAACGCGCCGCTCAGATCGAACAGCGATCGCACTGCAAACATCACTCGCAATGCACAGAACGTGCTGTGCTACTTACTATGTAGCCCCGTATTACACTCTCTGCTATACTATACTTTCGAACACATGGAAGTTACGCAATGCGGCCAAATAGTCTGTACCAAAGCCGTCAAATCGTTCTTTGGTGGCTGCAGTTTCGAGCCAGAGCCAATCGCGTCCAATCCACTCCTTCAACTGCCAATTACTGCCTGCAGCCAGCTCCTTCGCTATCCCATTCACCTCACCAGCGTATACAAGCAAACGCAATAACGCACCGCGCTGTTCACCCTATAACATAACAATAGAATGGCTAGGGGTAATTTAAGACATCCCACCTTCCCTTAGCACGGCGAAGCAGCAGGGAACTATTCGATATCATTTGTATGGGTTGGCTAAATACATACTGCGATATCAATCAGTAGTGTCTGTGCAGTACTGTACTGCACGCTTACAGTAGGGGAGTCACTGCAGCTACTATTCACTCGAACGGGCGTCGTCGGCCTTCTGAGATTGAGATCAAAACGTACGAGAGTTTCGTAGTGGCCCTCTGGTGACAACAACACTTCAAGTAAATGTGCATCCATCCAAGACACAATCTGCAACACACACCCGTAGCCAGATTTTTGTTCACATTTATTTCTTATGTTGTACATCATATGCAAATCCGCACGTACGTATGTGGTAATGCGTACGTGTACGTTAGCATGCAAGTACGCGGTTGTGTACACAGTAAGTTCCGTGTTTACGTATGGTACGCTCACACGCGTATACCAAAGTGAGCAAAAGATTTACCTGGGCTTGTATAGCGTCCACATTGCAGTCTCTCACTCCGCTTCCAGTGATAGCTACAGGGTGGAAGGACAAGGAACAGGGATAATCCAGAATGTCGCGCTCCCAACCGCAGGAAAAGCGGCGCACAGTGTCCGGAAACACGTGAAAATCCTTAAAAATCACCAAGAAGGAAATGAAGCAGTCACGAGAAAAGACCAATGTCTAAAAATCCGACAAAGAGCGTTCTCAGCGTGCTAGAAAGATTGTAGAGAGCTACACAAGCTCCAGAACAGAAGATAGTAAATTATCGTTCACGCCCCTTGAAGCATTCTGCGGAAATGGTCCAACGGACCGCGACTTCTCTCTCCAGCAAGCGACTACCCATACTTAGGCAGCTGACACACAATTGGTCGATTCCCAACCACAAGAAAATTACTTTAGGTAAAAGCAACTGCGAGGTTTGCATGTACACGGTATGTACATACGTACCTGAATATCCCCAGCGTCTTCGAAGGTGCAGAGAAATTCAGCCAGAATGGAGATACCATTGGCGCTAGGCTTGGGTTCAGTAGGCATGTGTGCTCGATACCACGAGTTCAGATCGAAGAGCGCCCCAACGACTTGCCCATCCTTCCTCTCCCACAGCATACAGCTCAAACTGGTGTCCCGGTCCATGCTGCCTGCCAACATCAAAACAACACTCTTGAGTGCGCGCCAGAAAGTCATCAATCATGTCGTTACATCACTACTGCAGCAGTATACATACTGTACAGTACTTTCTCTGACGAAGGAGCTGGTGTCATCTTGGTGCGGATATCCTGCGACAGTTTTCTGGGCAGAGTAGGAGGGAATGCTGATGGTGTGGCAGGAGAGGAGTCGCTGGCAGGCGTCTGGCGTCCAGCTGAACCTGGGCGCGCAGCCGTTTAACGCCGAGTAGACGCGGCGGCCCGATCCCGTCGGAGGCTCGTCGAAATTCAGCTGCAGCATCTCCAGATAGGGACCCGAACTCGACGCCCTGCAAACAAACACTTGCATGCATTGGACATAGAGAAGAAAGCAGACGTCCCCTACGACTTTGCAACCCAACTGAACAGGACCCAAGCAGAAGTGACTGCACACAGAAGAGAACGAAAGCACATACAGGCCTACCTGTCGTCAGGTTCATATCCGACCCACAGGAAAAGCGTGGGCTTGGGATCATTTTCCGGCTCTTGCACAGTCAGGAATCGCACAGCGCCAAGCAACGCATCTTCGTCCACACAAGGCCCCCTATAACAACCACACACAGGTATGTACCACCGGAAACCGATAGGCTACGTATTTGAGTGGCGGCGTTTTCTTTCTAGCTGTGTTGAGCGGCCGCGTACGGCAGGCAGGCATGCACTTTTGATTGTAGACGGCCGACAACGCGGTGGGAAAGAAAGCGCCGCTCAGCTCAGCAAACAGACTATATATATTCACCGGTTGCGCTAAGATTTTTGGTGGTCACGCGGTGGCCTCGCAGTATTTAGTGAAAAGTTTAGATCGGTGCTGTAGGAGACGTCGACGACCACGTCAGCGCCAATCTAAACTGTTTCACTAACCAAATCCGCGGGGCCACCTCCTGACCAGCCAAAGTCTTAGCGCAATAGTCCAGCGGGAGTTGTGTCTGGGTGTTTCGCCGCGTTGCGAAAATAGTCTTAACTCATTCGCGGATATTTCCCCACCTTTCATGTATTCCGTACCTACACGTAAATTGCGCAGCGCGGGCTAAGGCTAAAACACAGCTCTCGCTGGATGGATCATAACTGGTACACGCATATGTTGCTTGCACAGTACCGGACGGATGCTAAACCATACTTCCACATGGGCAATTTGTTTTCTCTCCCACTTACAAAGCGACGCCAGTCTCCAAGGAATAAAGCAGAAGATCTCCACAACTCAGACCGATAGCCAACAGTGCAGAGGGATCACAATACTTCAACGCAGTGACGCTTGGACGAGCTAGAAACAAAGCAGGAGCGGGTGAATGAAAAGACTGTTTATAATGGAAAGGTCCACGCACAATAAAATCGATATGCACCTACCAGTTCCGTCGGGCAGTTTGTAATCCTCGAGCAACCAGCAGACATCTACGACAAACACGCACGGTACTGGGACCATGTCCATGACATGTGACCATGTCTGCATGCGGCTTTACCATCACTAAGCGCTGTAGTATCTAGCATACATTGCATAAGCTCAACGCAGGTGTCCTTGACTTCGCCTTGCAGCTCGTGCAGTGCCACACAAGTCAAGCGCATCGGATTGGCGAAGGATGACACTCTCGTCCCTGTTCTCGAACGACAAGCAAAATCGAACAGGTACACACGCGCCTAAAACAAATTAAGATGTCCTATAGTCTGGCCAAAAGGAGTTGGCACTTGGACTCAAGGCGCGTTGCGTAAAATAGATTTACAAATGCGGATTTCTGTCCACGCTTCGTGTACTCCTATTTAGCAGAAGTACATGCAAACTACGCAACTCGCCTTGAGTCCAAGTGCCAACTGCTATTGGCCAGACTATAGTAACACGATGATAATAAGTAAGGGTAATTCCATACCCGCCGCCCCTTTTGCGCAAAATAGTACACTGTTCGTCAACCAAAACAGTGGAAACAGGCATACATTCTGCGCAAAACGGACAGCAGAGTGGGCCACATCAATCCGCCACAATATTTAAATGTCACAGTCTGTCTGAGAGCACACAAAGCAAACAACAGCCGCTATAATTGTTACGTTCGAAGTTCCAACGACGCAGCCTTGAGTCCAACTGGCCAGATGTGCATTCAGTCGCTGTCTTCGCTCATCTATCTGCCAGTAGCCATCCACCACTGTCTCAATGCTTGTCACCTACAGCAAAAACCCAAAAAATAATAAAGCATCAGGTACCTACTTGAAGCTCCAACAGCAGATAGACATGCCATATTGCTTGCTTACACAGCCGGAGCCGACCGGAAGTTGGCACACAGTCAAGACTGAGGAAGAGAACACGTCCACATAAGCAACAAACGCCCTCTCTTCGTCGTCCGCATTCAACGCCACCGCCAGGCCTGGAAACTTGCCTGCAAAGTCACATGCAGGTTAACGATTGTGAAGGACTGTAGGACGGATACAGCCTTGTTGCTATACCGTATTTTTGGGTGATGGGGGTTATACACTGGGGGATATATACACGGGGGATATACATGGGACAAACTTTTTCTTTGTGAGAGGTGTGTAGAGGCATGCTTTTTTGAGGCCAAAAGTGTTTTAGGGCATGTTTTAGGGCATTCTAGTATAAAACATGATCAGCTAAGCTTATAGGCATAGTAGCATGCTGTAGGAGTAGCTATAAAGCTATCTTATGACTAGCTTACATAGGCAGGTTAGGTACCTTCCAGTACATGGGGCTATACACCAGGGGATATACACAGGACAAAATTCATGTTTTGCCAATGGGGGTTACACACTGGGGGATATACTGTACACCCAAAAATACGGTAGTTCGTCCAGCAAGAGTTGCACCTTCGTACTTTTGCCCGTGCTGCGCAATTTCCATGCACTGTCGCAAATTCATAAAATGAATCTCTTTTTTCGCAGTACGGGCGAAGGCACAAAGAAAGGCGGCATCTCTCGATGAACGGACTATAGGTACTACTAGTAGGTCTGCTCTGCACTGTGCCTAAGCAAGGTTTAACTTACGACTAAACCAGCAGGGTGAAATACAGGCAATGGAGAGATCTTTGGGGAAAGAGAAAGAAGCCATCGACTCCCCACGTTTGAACGCAAACACCCTGAGCTCATTCAACCAGTATGAAGAACAGAGCGTCGATGCACCTGTAGAACACGAAAGCATTATGCATTACCACCTTACTGAACGCACAAAAAATTCGCAAAATGTAATTTGCAGTCTTACCCTTGGGGCTTTGAAGAATCACAGAAGTTCCATCATTCTGGGAAACTTGACGGCAATTCGGTGGTAGAGGATGTGAGCTAAAGAACGCTTCACATTTCTGCTTCCAGCTCCCTTCAGCCATCGTTTTTGTGCCCTGCCTGCCTGCGTGTTATGATGGTGAGGTGAGGCGAAGAGGCATGGAAAGAGTTGATCCTGAAAGCAGCCTTCGATATGAATTTAACTGGTTTGCTGTGGCGGGCGGGGAGATTCCACATCACACGTACATAAACTACATACGAAGGAGTAGAAACTGGGCCTGGATTTACTGCAGAGACAAGCCGCCACGACGGTAAGACCAAACACTCCTCAACCAACACAATCTCAACAGCTACATTATAGCTGGGTGGGCGATCAAGAGGGTCCTTGACAATTTTGGCGCTCCCGTAGTAATCGGACATTTCTGAACAAGAATAGCAATTAGTGTTTGAAAAATGGTCGAAAAAGCCACCGAATTTGCAACTCTGGTTGCTATTCTTGTATAGAAATGTCAGATTACTAAAATTACTACGGGAGCGCCGAAATTGTCAAGGAACCTCTTGATCGCCCACCCAGCTATATGTAGTATAGTCACCGGGACGATCAAGACCGTGCTTGACAATTTTCGCGCTCCCGTAGCAATCTTAGTAAATCTGGCATTTCTATACAAGAATAGCAAGAGTGTTTGAAAAAGGGTCGAAAAGCCGGTTGCTATTCTTGTATAGAAATGCCAGATTTACTAAAATGCCACGGGAGCGGCAAAATTGTCAAGCACGGTCTTGATCGTCCCACTGACTATACATACACACACACTCTCAGCACTGAACGAATCACCCACCCACACACGATAAGATGACACGACACAACTACGAAACGCAATGCAAATCCACTAAAGACACGTACAGAATACACGTACGTACGAAAAATCAATAAATAAAGGAGTGCAAGACTCTAAAATAGATTACACTCTATGATGCAAGACTCTATGATCTATGTAAAACCGCCAAAAATTTTTTCAAAACAAACAAAACACAACATAACAACATACTTTGCTTTATCATCATGTATTCCTAGAGTTTTCTAGAGTACGGTCACGTACCCCTAGAGCGCGCGCAGCGCGCGCTCTAGGGGTACGTGGTACGGTAGGTTCTTTCTTTAGAAACACGTGTACCATCTTTGTTGCCTCGTGGCATTTCGCTTATTACAATGGTGTTTTTCCTTACATTGTGTGCACCAGAAATGAAATCAGGAAAATGTCGAGCTATGGATCATTCACATCGTAAGGTACGAAGAAGCTTCATGTTCATAGTTGACATGACTTCACTAGTACTGTGTACGTACGTCAGTGGGAAATAGGGAGCTGCTCTGCTGCTACTGTAGGTTTGTGTTTGGGGTACGTACGTATCATTTCGTACATATTCGTGCATTGCATGGATACGTGCTTCAGCTGAAATACTGGTCTGGTCGTGGTCAGCACAGCACCCTACTTACTACCTACCTAATGGACGACAACTGGGCTGGACGGACATGGACGGTGGACGTTAGTTTCGACGGTTTCGATAAACGTTTTATCACATGACACAGCAGGGTAGGTGCATTATTCTTTGCAGCGAAAGTGAAGCCCGAGGCAAATTTTCCTCTCAAGTCGAAACAAACTGAGAATGCAGGGCCGGATAAAACCGGACACTAAGGACAGCAGGATTAAAACGGCGAGACAAAACTGGAGCTGCTGGATTATGTTGGCTGCACGTCATCTTTACAAACGTAAGTGTACGTACGCACGTACATGTACGTGCAGTGCATGCATGCAAGGCATATCGTGGGTGTAAC
This sequence comes from Epsilonema sp. ZAB3_2, assembly GCA_030247985.1. Classification (NCBI taxonomy): domain Eukaryota; kingdom Metazoa; phylum Nematoda; class Chromadorea; order Desmodorida; family Epsilonematidae; genus Epsilonema; species Epsilonema sp. ZAB3_2. Next base: position 20,485 of record JASAMW010005949.1, read on the forward strand.
CCATTTCCTCAGGCGCAAACAAACGCATCCAAAATTAGACTGACTTACTGTTTGGTGTCCAACGGCCGAAAATATAAAAGAGTGACACAAAAGAAGCCCAAACCATAACTTTTAACTTTTACTGATAGGTTGTGTAACTTCAACCAACAACCACTGTCACGAAAAAGAATGTCTGCCCATCTGGCCGCTCAAGCTGCCATAGTGCTGAGCTTGCTCACGCTTCTCTCTTGCTTCACCTTTCTGCCCGTACTGGTGAGCAAAATTTACGAAATCCAGAGTTTGCTCGATACCAGCTCCGAGGAATTCGTCATCCTCTCTAACGAAGTCTGGGATCACATCCAGGAGGCCAAAGGAGGAGGACCCAGTGTAAAAGCAAGGCCCAGGATGCAGCGAGAAGCACCACTCTATTGTCGTAAGCAAAAATATGACAAGGTTTATCCGTTTTCGTGCTACTTCGTTCGTCTTATTTTTACTCAGCTTTGTGTTTTATCAAGAAGTTGAAATTTTCTTGTGTCACAGAATGTGACGCCTTCAACGCCTGTCCCCAAGGCTCCAGAGGCGCCCCTGGTATTCCGGGAGAACCGGGGCAGCCGGGAGCCCCCGGTGCCTATGGGGAACCAGGCACCCCGGGAGTGGCCCCACCCGTCACTCCCAGGTACGACGTAGGAGCCTGCCGTCTTTGTCCCGCTGGCCCACCAGGTCAATCTGGCCCGCTCGGCTCCGTCGGGAAAGCCGGAGCCAAGGGTGACACGGGAGCGCCAGGAAAAGCTGGCAACCCTGGTCGCAACGGCGTTCAAGGTCTTCGAGGACTGCAAGGAAAAGACGGGACACCCGGTAAGCCGGGTCTGCAGGGAAGACCAGGAGAGCGCGGAACTGCTGGCAGAAAAGTAAGGAAATAGATACTTGTGCGTATATACAATACATGCGTATGTATGTACAATACAATTTAAATTGGCGAACAAGACCGCTTTAGGGCACTGTGGGCTAAACCCGGCCAACTAAGCTCTTTTGAACCTGCTGTTTCAACAAAAATGACAAACAAACAATTCAGTTGAGAGAGAAGAGTTCCAGAATCTATTATGGTTGCTAAAATTATGTGCAGTTCTGAAAAATTTAGGTGGCCAATTTTCTGATGGCCGGCACCCCAGTATCCTAGAACATAAATACGTAATAATAGTAACGTACTATACCCGTATACCCGTACTATTCCCGTACAGGTGTGTACATACATGCGTAATAAGTTCAAACTCATTTTTCCACAGGGAGAACCTGGACGCAAGGGACCGTCGGGTCCAAGAGGTCACCGCGGTCCACCCGGCCGACCTGGGAGAAGCGGAAAGCGCGGGGAACACGGACGACAGGGGCTGCAGGGAGTGCCGGGAAAACGAGGTCTACCCGGATTTCCAGGCAGAGATGGTCAGACGGGATTGCTGGGGTTCCCTGGGGAGGACGCTCAGTACTGTCCTTGCCCGCGGCGAACCAGCACCATATTTGCGGCACAGACGGAGTGACGAAGAAACAAAATAAAACGTAGAAGGTTAGGTACGTCAAAAATATTTTGGTACGACCTTTTTATGTTGATGCTGATACGCGAATGCTAGTTTGATAAAGTTTTTGATCAAAATACACACAGGAGGATATAAACTTACCGATTCGTGGGGATCTATATATGTACAAGTGGCCAAGCCAACAAATACATTCATATCTTGACTACGTTTCTGGCCAACCCAAGTTGTCATCATAACCATCATAACAAACAATCAATCATCGCAGTCTTTCGATGCGATGGATGGGCGGTTATTACTTGATTACGTGCAGTAGCTGGGCCATCGGTGCAAGTTTCTCAAAAATTAGGCTATGCAAAATATTTCTCTACATATTCCTAGTGGAGTCCACAGTCGAACAGTATGAGCAGCCGCAGGGGCTACGTTATTCATTTTTAAACTAACATTACATAACTAACATCAGCTATGTACGTAGGTACTGGAGATGACTGTATCAGAAGCATTAAAATGCGATGTCAGGTAGTATTGAGAATTGCGTGGACAGGGGGGTAATTTTCAGTTTTCTGCTGATGACGTGAGCTGATAGCCCAACTGATTTTACGTATTTTACAAAAAGACCGGGTCGAAAATTCGCACCCAGTCCTGAGATATAAGGCCTCAAAGTTGAGCACAATTTGACCTTAATTTTTCACTTTTTCACCCTAAAATGGGGGTAAATAGCCCCACAGTGGGGCTTTGGGGCTATAAATTTGCACACACATAGACCCTATGGGGGTACATGTTCAGACAAATTTTGAGCCCTCCAGCCCTCTTGGTTCAGGAGTTAAAGCTGTTTTTGCTGAAAATCCGAAAATTGCAAGTTTTTCATAATTTTCAAAATTTTGAGAGAGTTAGTCCGTGTGCCCGCTGTTTTATTTCTGAATCTTGTAGAGCAGAAAATTTGCTACAAGATAGGCTACATTCGAAAAGAAAGTCACCTATGGGAAATTTTCACAGCAAGGCCTCAAAGAGTGGCAAGTAAGGGTTTTAAGAGTGTGCGTTTTCCCCATTTTTCAAGCTAACTCAACAATATCACGGAAACTCTCTCCTCAAAAGTAGCCTATCTTATGTAAAATTTGATGAAGATTTAGAAAAAATATTTTTGCCCCCAAAAAAGTTAACCCTACCCCAAAAATGTTCAAAAATTGTCAATCAATTACATCTTTTGTAAGATTATATGCTAGGGGTTAACTTTTTTGGGGGCAAAAATACTTTTTTCTAAATCTTCATCAAATTTTACATAAGATAGGCTACTTTTGAGGAGAGAGTATCCGCGATATTGTTGAGTTAGCTTGAAAAATGGGGAAAACGCACACTCTTAAAACTCTTACTTGCCACTCTTTGAGGCCTTGCTGTGAAAATTTCCCATAGGTGACTTTCTTTTCAAATGTAGCCTATCTTGTAGCAAATTTTCTGCTCTACAAGATTCAGAAATAAAACAGCGGGCACACGGACTAACTCTCTCAAAATTTTGAAAATTATGAAAAAATGGCAATTTTCGGATTTTCAGCAAAAACAGCTTTAACTCCTGAACCAAGAGGGCTAGAGGGCTCAAAATTTGTCTGAACATGTACCCCCATAGTGTCTATGTGTGTGCAAATTTATAGCCCCAAAGCCCCACTGTGGGGCTATTTACCCCCATTTTAGGGTGAAAAAGTGAAAAATTAAGGTCAAATTGTGCTCAACTTTGAGGCCTTATATCTCAGGACTGGGTGCGAATTTTCGACCCGGTCTTTTTGTAAAATACGTAAAATCAGTTGGGCTATCAGCTCACGTCATCAGCAGAAAACTGAAAATTACCCCCCTGTCCGCGGTACTGTACAGCAATACTGAATCCTTCCAGACATCGCGTTTTAAATCATGTAATTACGTGGTGTGTACATCGATCCCCCACGATGAAAACAAAACGACGGAAAATCGCAACAATAAGACACATCCACGCCCATAAAAGGTTACGTTTTCAAACGACGCGGAGAGCGGAGGAGAAGGGACAGATACCGTATTTACCGGTGCATAGCCCCATGGGGGTATGCAAAAATTGAGAGGTCCCATATGGGGGTATGCATAGGGGGGTTATGCATTGGGGGGGTTATGCATGGGGCATTTTTTATGTTTTTGAGAGGTGCGCAGAGGCATATTTTTAGGTCAAAAGCACGTGTTTTACGGCATAATTGAGGTCAAAGCAGGGTTATTCTAGTACAATACACCCCCAAGCAGGCTTATAGGCATCTTAGCTTGGTGTGGGGGTGGCTATGGGTAGCTTATGACCAGCTTACATAGGTAGGTTCAGGTACTGTACAGTACATATGGGGGTATGCATAGGGGGGGGGGATATGCATGGGGCATTTTTTATGTGTTGCCAATATTGGGGTATGCATTGGGGGGGGGGGGGGGGTTATGCATTGGGGGGGTTATCTACCGGTAAATACGGTATGCCGATCGTGTATGCATATGAGTGTATGCATTCGTCACTCAAACAGTACTGTACCTATACGTGTGACGTTACCTGAACCTACTGTATCCCAGTGACATAAGAGAGACAGGCATGTACATAGTATAGTATCCCTATTCACCCCCTCATCCGCCAGCGAAAATCAAGCGTCTTCTTCGTCCTTCCTGTTTCTACGTACTGTTGGTTCATTCATGTACTTTCTGCAACTTCTGTCGCTTCTTGCTTTTGTGACTAAACGTGATAAATCACACGCTTGTATTCCGACGCAAGAAGAAGTCGGGCCAGTTGGCAATGACTGCGACGGTTTCTCCAGCAACCTGAACAATGTGCTTGCATTCGGCGGCACTGCTCATCCTTGCACCGCTGACGACTGCAGCGGCTTAGACAGCAGCTGCACCTGCGTCTTAACGGACGGGCAGATGCTAAGCGTGAGTGTGGCGCAGTGCGGAGGCGCCGGAATCGCAGTCACCAGTGCAGTGGAAGGCTGTCAGGTGCGACAAGCTGTCTCCGGCAGCTTCACTCTGCTTTGCAGTCTCGGAGTCCTCTCAGTCACCGATTTCTCCGGCGGCGGTCCACCGATGCAGACTTCCTTAGTCACAGCCCTGAGCTGCGCAGTTCGAGACCCGTTCAGTCTGCAGCATCAGTGCCCGCCTCTCACTTTTTTAAGTGAGCACTGCTTCTTTCTTACAACACCCACCACAATAAAACAATATGTTACACACGCAACATGCCTTACAGTACGTAAGGTTGCACTAGACGGCATCAGTGAATGTGCTTGTATGCCATGTGTTTACTCCAGGTAGAGACTGCAACGACTTCACCAGCGGTCTGTCGAATTTCCAGGCCTTCGTCGGTCTCAGCAATCCCTGCAGCCGAGTCTTCTGCTGCGGCGTCCAGCACTTCATCGCCTGTCCGGCAGGAGACGGCACTCGGCGCTGTCAGTGCATCATTGCGGACGGGGACAGTCGGCGCTACTCCCTGAACACCTGCCTGATCAGCGACGTGGTGGCGCTGACGACGGCGGACGGCAGCTGCTTCCTGCGCGAGACGCCCACCGGCACCACCGCACTCGCCTGCTCCAACGGCCTACTCACCGCATCCGACTTCACGCAGAACGCATTCGCTTTCGACACTCAGCCCGTCAGCAGAGTCGTCGACGTCCGCTGCGCCGTCGCAAACGCCCAAAATCAGCCGCAGTGCCTTTCACCCCTGCCGCCCATCGATGCTTGAGTGCTTCCGCCTCGTCCGCCACGGAAAAAGCCTGTGTTGGCGAAGTATGCGTATGTACATACCGACGACAGGAAGGCAAAAATGATGCTTTTCTTGCGACCGCCTGTACTGTATGTTCGGTTTCATGCCATAGCCATGCACAAATTGATGTAGCTATTCCTCTGTGCGGAATTGAGTGTGGGTCTTGGAAATCAGTACCGTGCGGTTGCACTGCTAGCACTGGGTAAGATTGTCGAGATGGATTTTTGTCTCAAGTAAAAGCAACCACCAAATCGCCTGCTGCTCCATGTCCATTCCATAACTGTTCTCACAACAAATTTCTTGCAATACTTTCGTGTGCTATGCTCATGTTCTTGTTTGTTCGGATTTATGAGTGTGTATGATCGATCGGTCAGTTCGTCAGCGATTCCGTTTACGCGAAGTAGGCGATTGGCTCATGTTTACTGCGCGCACGCTACTGTGCGGCTGAAAGGTTCCGAGCCAACATTCCTGCACCGTATCATTGGATGGCTGGCGAGCGGTTTAAAGGAAGAAGGGTCGTAAATTACTCATTATATCTGCAAACTCGTAAATAATATAGGCGCACGGGCAAAATTGGACGCATAAAACTGAGCCGCACAAAGGCGGTTACATGCATTATGCCAAAAATTTATTCAAGTAATAATATTGCAATATTACGACTGTAAACAAACAAAACTCTTTTACTGCTCGTTTGCGAAAAGTTCGCGCTCATCCGAAAACCAGACATGGTACCCGTTACGGTAATAGAAGATCAAGATACCTTCCGATGACTGAAAGTTATGCATACATTACACGTGCACGTACATAATGCAGAGTACGGACGTACAGTTGGGTAAATTACATTCATACATATTTTTACATGTGTGTAAGATCCACTGTTTTTAGTCCGCATGCAGCCGTGCATGGTCAAGCACTTCCTCTGCATCTTCCGTGCTGCCTTCTTTCGTAGCGCGCAAGTGCGTCAATCCCCTTTCAGAGCGCTTGCGCCAACATCGGCGAACGTCAATCATGGACCTCCTTCGCTTCGCGCCTTCACTCGCGCTGCCACTTGAGGACGCGGTGGGAACTCTGATACTGGTGGTGGTCACTTCGGTGTTGGACGGCTTGCGACCAGAGCCCCACCTGGTGACAGCGGAGCTTTTCCTGTAGTAGACGGCGGCGCTGTTTTTCCGATCTGAACCTGGAGGCGCGTCGTTGGAACTGAGAACGAAGCCGCCGCTGGAGACGGAAGCCATGGACGGGCGCTGCGGCGCAAACACCGGAAATGGCATGGGCAGAAGGACGGTGGCTCTATCTTCCCCTTCGCCGAGGAAAATGCTGCTGCTGTACCTCCCGGCGTAGTCCGCGGAGAACTGGACGGATCTGCGAGCGCGCTTCTTCAGCAGCCGCAGCGGGATGCGCAGACAGCGGTAGAACTGCAGGACGACGCGCAGCGCCCACAGCTGGAGAAGGAAAGGAAGCGTCAAGAAGACTTCTACCACCACGACGCTCGGCGTCCGCGCCACTTTCTCCTGAACCAACGCAATCGGCACCACAATCATCGACGTCAGCAAACCGGCTAACGTTAAAAGTTGCCAGCACAAATGAAGCAGGACTAATGGACGGGAGCTGTTCTCTACGCCGTAGACGAAAAGTACGATGACGATAAGTGAGACAAGGGCTGTAGTCACTCCGTACAACGTCACCTGATGGCCGCGTCCAACAAAGTAGTTGGTGTAAAACATGTTACCGTCGAACATCGTGTAGCTGAACGACTCCAATGCTAAGATTAGAGCCATGGCTATCTCCACGATAACAACAAAGAATACCTTAGTAGTAATCGACATTTTTTACGGCTGCATGGAAAATTGAGCTACCCTTAAACAATAAAAAAAATCATTAGTCCAGGTTCCAGAGAATCCAGGCGCACTGTAGGCAACCAGACAACAACATACTATCTGGTACTATGTGTAACGTACGCACGTACGTTTTAGCAAGGATATGTGCAGTGCAGCCTTTGGTTTTATTTAAGTACTACCAGTATAATCTAATCTATGTACATCGATACAATAGGTATGATATTCTATGATGAAGCCGCAATTGTATGTATACGTGCATCGCATAAGCGAGGCATGTAGGCCTACAGCATATCAAATCAACGAAACAGGGGCTTATAGCATCTCATTTGGAATGGAAATTAGCAGTAGCGCCAATACATTTCTGGTAGAGCTAGCAAACCTATATTTTACATTTCAAACATTTTGTTTTACATATTCCTTAGATTACTCTGGAGGTTTTTTAGGGCAAAAAAAGACAATTCTAACTAAAAAAAATGAGAGCTGCAAATAGCGACATGACTTGCTACCAGAAATATGCGAAAAGATAAGAAAAATAGGTATAACAGCGACAGTATATTATAGCGGATGTCTTTCCCGAGTACGTAATACCTTATTTTGTTTGTATCTGCCATCTGTAAGAAAAAGTGCAATTTGTCATGTGTCGAAGTCTGTTTTAGCTGTGAGCCAGTGGTATAGAAAATGCATGAAGGTACCAGCCAGCGAGCCAGTAGCGCCAAGGGTACATGTACGCTATAACCCGGGTTGTGAAGTACGACTAAACTACAGCATTAAAAATTGTGGCTGAGCAATTGTCATAATATTTCCCGATAAACCATGATCATAAGTCATCGAATAATGGGACAAAGTAAAACACGTATATTGGAAGTACCCTACTAATATTTGCGTCTCTTGCCAGCATGGCAACTGAAGCCAATAGCGCAAAAGCCTGTTCATCAGAGAGGACTTTTCAACCTCGACTCCAGGAACGAACTCCCTATCCGGACCATTGCTTGATAGTCTGCAAGGTTCAATCAAGTACGTGGTGGTACGTGAGACTAGTAGGTCTAGTACGTGAGACACCCTGTAGTATTGCAAGCACGGTAATAATTGACTTTCAATGGCTTACCGTATTTGTGCATAGCCCCCACCCCTATGCGTAGCCCCCCTATGCATAGCCCCATAAATCATAAAAAATGCCCTATGCATAGCCCCATATGTACTGTAGAGTACCTGAACTCTAAACCTACCTACATAAGCTGGTCATAAGCTACCCATAGCCAAGACTACATAAGGGAAGAGAGACTAAGCCAGCTAGTATTGGCGTCGTGTTCCATGCTACGGCCGTTTTGGTCCCAATCGGGGGCCCGGGCCCCCGATCGGGGGCCCCCGTAGATCGATGTAAAATAGAGAAAAGGGGCCCCCAATCGGGGGCCCGGGCCCCCGATCGGGGGGCCCCGTCTGTGAAAAAAAAATAAGAAAGAAAAGGAAACGAAAGTTCAAGAAGGAAAAAAGAAAGACATCTCAACTTTTGCATGCATTTTATAGTGGCCCCCGATCGGGGGCCCGGGCCCCCGATTGGGACCAAAACGGCCGTAGCATGGAACACGAAGCCCATACTAGCTGGCATAGTCTCTCCCTTTATGTAGTCTTGCCATAGCCACTCCCACACCAAGCTAAGATGCCTATAAGCCTGCTTGAGGGTGTATCGTACTAGAATAACCCAGTTTTGACCTCAATTATGCCCTAAAACACGTGCTTTTGACCTAAAAAATATGCCTCTGCGCACCTCTCAAAAACATTAAAAATGCCCTATGCATAGCCCCCCTGTGCATAGCCCCCATGCATAGCCCCATATAGGACCTCTCAATTTTTGCATTGCCCCGGGGCTATGCATAGGTAAATACGGTATTTACATTGGAAGAACATGCCAATGCGCTCGGCGTACTGTACGCCCGGCGCATCCATGGCCTTTCATGCCTTCGCGTTTCTTGAGCGATGGACACAGCGGGGGAACGCCCAGTTCATATATGTCCAATGTAAATTAGGCCACAATGCACGTCTGCAAACGTAACTTTTTTCTTGTAGACTTCTGATCGCATTAGGATTTTATAGTGAATGATCGCGAAAAAGCTGAGATAACACACGTACGCCAACGCAGCCGAGCGCCTTATTAGCCTATGTGTGCCACAAAGACAAAGACTGCTGAAACTGAGCTTTAAATTAGCTTTTCTGAACGTCAATGTATCCCCACCTGCCATCCCTAAGGCGTGCTAACAACTTCCTTGGCCCAGTTTGTCGCTCAATTAGGTTATGCTATTTGCAATAGTAAGACAAAGACTGCGACACATTAGACGACATCAGACAGGACGGTACTCGTATCGAGCATATTGATCTTTCGTGTTGAAACATGAAAGAATCGATGAGTACGGAAGGGACCGACTAGAACTCCCACCTGCTAAGCAGTCTGACGGCGTGAGTACTTTACTCACACCGAGCATCTTCTCGTCACTTGCACACGCGCATTCATACGAGCTGTTACATTCTCGTACCGAGCAAGGTGCGAGAATGTGCGAGAAGGTGCGAGTTTGTCGCTGCTACTGTACCATTCCGATGAGAAGATGTTCGGTACGAGTAAAAGTATTCATTCACACGGGTAGACTGTTTAGCAGATACGAGTACATTCCGACCGAACTCGTCGGTTTCTTCGTTTCAGCACAAAATACCTACAGATTTGCTCGTTACGAGTAAGTTGTCCTGTCTGATGCCGTCTATTGACTAATATCAGCGCCAATCCAAAAAGGGTCGTTAGATAAATTACGGTGTTTACCACTGATGTCAGAGTAAAATTTACCGGTACTTTACCCGGGTAAAATGGCCAATTTTGGGCCGGGTAAAATTACTTTACTTTACCCGATGCAATGGCTTATCGGGTAAGGTTTACCGGTACCCGGCAGAATGGACGCTTACCCGGGTAAAAATGCTGAAAGTGCGGGTAAGTACTGCTAATACTTACCCGATTTGCTCGGCCATACTTTCTAGTACTTACTCGGATAGATGTACTCAGGTAAAGCTTGTGCTCTGGACAGATTAGCACTACTTGGATCAATTTCTGAATCGGTCAGACGACATATTATAATGTATATCTTCAACAGTGTGTACGCATACAGTACGCTGGGTGGGGTAGATATGTTATGGATTGTAATCTAACGCATGTGCATGTATGTACAGTAGGGGACCCGTTTATAGTATGTATACGCGTATCTTCGCGAATGGCACTAGTGGCGTTCCCGAAGATTACGCGTATGCGTCGCGAATGAAACGAAACAAGGACTCCTGGAAAGTGAAAACAAAAGCGGCCTCTGAACAAGCGAGAAGAAAAAGAAAGGATGAAAGCCTGAGCAAGCGAGAAGAAAGGAAGAAATGAGAAGTAATATCGCATAGAGTCGATGGACACAACCATTTTCTGAAAAAATGGCACAATTATGCATTCCGTCTCCCTATGATAGGCCTACCTTCCAAAAATAGCTAGGAGCAAAGTTCTGCTTTGCCAGGCAGTAGAGTAAATTCGAAGCCGGATATCTTTGCTCAGCTTATTCCTCTTTTGCCATGCAGTTTAGCTATCTTCCAAGCTGCTTTTCACTCTCCAGCAAGCCTATGTTTCCTGCTGCTTCTCCGTTTTCTCTTTCTCTCTCTCTCTTGCCATTCGTTTTTCTAGGAGTCCTTGCGTTTTTTGTTCGGCAACAATACGCGTATCATTCGCGAATACTACGCGTATTTTCGGGAATGCTACGCGTTTCTTCGCGAAGACGGAAATTTTACGCGTATACATACTATAAACGTGTCCCCTACTGTATGGGCGCATAGCAACCAATTTCAAAGCAAAAATCCCCTACCTATGTACTTACTCGATTTTACCCGGGTAAAACGCTTCACATGGGTTTACTTTACCCGTTTTGACAAGGGCCGGGTAAAGTTACCTTACTTTACCCGGGATGGAGCATACCCGGGTAATTTACTTTACTTTACCCGTTTTCACTGAAGACCGAGTTGACATCAGTGGTGTTTACTGTTCATGGTCGGACCTTTTTCTTTTTGCGTAACCATGGCAATCTTGTGAAGCGAAGGAAACATTACTTAGCTAATCTTCCCGGAATTTTTCAAGAAAATTGCGACAATGGCTACTCCTAGCTTGCAATCGCGATCCCGACGAATGCTCCATGCAAAGGTCCATCATGTACCTGCTTTGATAATTCGCAGGAGCTAAATAGTGTCACAGCATGAATTAATTGATATTGTATCGCAACCTTCCCGTCCCCGCGTGCTTCGCCTAGTGGATCCCGGCCTGAAAAGCACAAAACTGATGCTCTGTTGTTCCCGGGAGTAACTTTGTCATGGCTGGTTTGGTTCCCGTGTGCAACAGCTCTTCCGAGTCTGCAGAGCAGACCATAGACTCTGTTCGAGCCCCGTTATTGACGCAGGAAGCATCTGAAGCTCGCTCAAAGAGCGACGATCATCGAATGGACCTAGATACTACTACTACCCCAAGCATCGATAAAAAGAGCTCTGCAACAAGCGCGCGTTTTAAAGGCGAAACAACTGTATAAAGCATTCAAGCTAGCGTGGGGTACAGTATGTCATGTCCATCACATAATATGTACAGTATGTAGACGTATATAACCGTAGAATGGGCATGCATAATGCAGGTGTCCAGCCCAGCTAAAAAATTGTCCCTTGAAGTTGCGAACTCTTCTACCGACCTTGTGCCCTACTGACCGCATCAGCATTCGTCGATCCTTGACAGTCACTCTGTCCAGCCTTCTTCGGCGCGTCTCAGCCATGAAGCGAGACTACGCAGCGCCGATCAGCTTAACTACGACCGTACGCATGGAGCTGAGTCGTCTTCATATGACGTTGGCTTCCATGGCGAAGCAGGTGAGCAGTCAAGTTGGCCCGGTTCTGGGCTTCAACTACACTCAGATTCAGGCGCTCATGGATCGCGCCAGACCAAAGTACGCCAGCTGGGACGAGCTGGAAGATCACGCGTCCACTATTTGTCCGTTTGGGGAGGCAACTATTAACTTACTGCTATTCACTACTTACGCCAATACTGTAAACCCTCGTTTATAGCCCCCGGGGGCTATCAAAACGTTAGTCGCCGATTAGGGGGGCTATATACGAGGGGGGCTATACACGAGGGGGGGGGGGGGGGGGGCAATATACGAGGGCATATTACATTTGCACCCAAAGTAGGGTTTTTTGACCTCCTGAACTCATTTCTGGCGGTTATTTTGCATGTTTCCAAGCTCCTCTATTCAAAAAAGCAGCTTTTAGCTCAAAAACCTGTAAAATTTTTGTTGTCAAAAATTTTCGTCGAAGAGACATCACANGTAAAATGTTCAGAACTGTTCCAAATGATGTGCAAATGATCTCCTATGCATGAAAACACCCCAAAAACGCTGTTTTTAGCCGAAAAACACACGTTTTCCGCTGCTTTTCGCGTTTCGCTATTGGGGGCTATATACGAGGGCAAATGATGTTAGTCGCCGATTAGGGGGAGCTATATACGAGGGGGGGCTATATTCGAGGGTGGGGCTACAAACGAGGGTTTACAGTAATCGTACTGTACATATAGGTCGTCACGAGCTGACCCCTCTGTTTTTCAGTTCGTGATGGGTCATTTCGCATTCCTCCCACCAGCATCGATTAGAAAAAAACGCACGCGACCACCCATAAAATTGCAAAACGCAACACTTGCTTTTGGCCTCATCCGTCTGCACTGCACAACTACTGTAATACATACAGAGTGTCTCAAAATAAACCGTCCACCTTTCCGTGCATGTAACTCTGGAACCGCATCTTAGATTTTCATGCGGTTTTTTTGTATTTTGTAGCCAAGGCTTCAACAAGTAAGTGTACAAAGTTTCAACTATGTGGTCCACATACTTCTGAGACTACGACGGTTTGAATCTCGAAGCTCAAAATCGACGTTTTCCTTTACTATGGAGAAAATATCGGTTTTAGTTTTTCAAGATACCCTGTTTCATGCGTTTGCTATGCTGGCACAGGGGATAATGCATGAGATACACATTTCCTAGCATTTTGGGACATCTTTCTTCATTACGAGGCTAATTTTATTATTGAATCATGCACAGAATTACCCCTAAATCGGCACTACCAGTTCGAAAAACCTTGTTTTTGACCGCTGGAGGAAAAAGGTGTTTGAGCAGCTTCCACTTGGCCTATGAAGCTCAAATTTTGTACACATCTGAGTTGAAGCCTTTGCTACAAAATGCAAAAAAACCGCATGAAAATTTAAGGTGTGGTTCCAGAGTTACATGCACTGGAAGGTGGACGGTTTATTATGAGACACCCTGTATATCTCCACCTAGTGTATGAACTACTATGTATCATAATCCCCTATCAGACCTCTCAATTTTTGTATAGCCGCTCGGGGGCTATCCATACCCAACAAGGCCACCCAAAAAGCCTTCTGCCCATTTGTGCCCAGAGCTGGCTCTGCCGTTCACAATAACTTTCCATCGTTGCTGCTAACCATTGTTTGTATATTTTCCAAGATGGAAAATATATGGGGACGCGGGGGAACAAACTGACTGTGTTATTTCTATGCAGGATATGACTCGACTCAAAAATATGTTGTTCATTACAGACATTTTGACACGTTCAAAAAACTGTCGTGATTGCATTCCTAGTCCGGGATTTTGTACCTACCTCCTTTGTAGCCCGCGTCAGCTGTCGTATGCACAGAACTTTGCAGTCTCTGTCAGCTTGCGTATGTACGTACGTACGTACGTACGTAGTACTTGCAAACCCAAATTGTACAAACATGCTAAATCATATTCTCATCAATCTCTTTGCTTATTCTGCCTTGTCTGCGCCTTTCTTCGCTAGGTAAGATGAGCGCAGGCAAGCTGCTGTACTGTACATACATCGGCCCTATAAAAAATATTCGTGTCTTCTTTTCTTCGTCTGCATGCAACGATGGTGGCCCTGCGCGGGCTCGCCGTATTACTAGGGAGCACCTACGTGCGTAGCACAGCATAATAGTAGGAATAAGCATAGGAAGCCTGTATGATGCGTACGTACTACATAGCTAGCAGACGTGCAAGTATGAAATGAACAACTCGCGAATATCATATTCTTCCGCGACATTAGTGAATAAAAAAAGAGCGCGCCAAGAAATCGGCTTGCAGGACTAGCTAGCTTTATAATAGCGTGCGCCTATTGGGCTGATTTGTTTACACAACAGTTGTACGTATCTTCAGTGTATATGCACTCGGATCATACTAAAAGCGTGACTGGATCCTAAACACAGTGTGGTCAGAACAGATTACTTTTCACAAACTGAGTAATACGAAACAGAACAATACCGCAACCTATGATTTTGATCACGTTATTACTGAATAGAAAAACGCGCGGCAAGGCAAAAGCTTTACACCACAACACCGTCGCATGAAAGATCTTGTACACAGCTAGATATTCTGGAATGGAGAATGCGGCTTTGGGTTGATTTGATACACATCCTTCATTGCATACTTAGAAAAAAGACCGACCGACCGACCGACAGACAGACATTCCGGTTGACTGTGATAAACTTTTTTCCTCACCGCTATCTTGAATGGGGACGGCGTCTGCGCGCGTCCCCAAAAATAGGGCAATACGAAATGAAGGGGGCGACTGTGAGATCGGAAGGTACCGTTGGTAGTATTGCTTCGAACCAAACGGCCAATACCTGCACAGGCGAATGGCTGATGAGCGCCCGGTTTGTCGACCTGGCCACCTTCGCTTACATGCATCTGTGGATTCACGAGATTCCGGAAAGAAACAAGCTGGCGTGGCAAACGCAAGCGGAAATACGACAGAGATCACGGGCGATATTTGGCCGCAGTAGTGAAGCAGAACGGCACAAGTTAAAATTGCATCAAAAACCAAAAGGAGCGCTAAAACGAAGAGGAAGAGCATCCCAGCATCAGCATCATTGCATTCTTTCCAGTGAAAGTTCTACTGGTACGGCAGCAGCCTCATCGCATCAAACCACCATCACAAACACTTTCGCCGCGAGCCACAGCGCACCAGGAAGTCATAGTCATTTCGCGTCCACCTCTTGCAGTGCAATGCTTGCCTCTGCGGCTACAGCCTATCTAGAATCTACAGGCGCTTATGTCCGGCATCATCAAGCGCTGACAACGGCCTCATCGCGCGCCCAGATGATGGCATCACCCAACTGGAGCCACTTGACAGGACCATCAACTACTACCAGCAGCACTTGGATTAAGGCGGTTAATGTCCTTTCATGCATGACCACTTTACGTACAATTATTATCATGCGATGGCCAACGTACGTAGGTCTGTGGGATACACCCGTCCTGCATCTTAGGTGGCCGGATTTACCCTATAGCCCTACAAAAAAAAACAACGCGAAGCCCGCACAGCCAAAAAAAAAGCCGAAAAAAAAACCCAAAACCAAAACAACCCACCCCCAGCACCACAACCAAACAACAAAAAACCCCACAAAAACAACCAACACCAACCCCCCACTACTTAGCCTAAGCGCGAGGGAAAACCCACCCAACGCAATGTATCTTGTACACCTGTCAAAGAGTGTGCATTGAGGCTTGAACCGTCTTGTCAGTTTGGGAGCCACTAACACCCAGCAAGGACCATCATCAGTATCGGCGACTGCTCCAGAACCACCGACCTATTCACTAAATCAGACTGCGTTGCCGTTACTGAATACACAATGGCCGGGCATTCGTTTCACCAATTACGAGAGTAACCGCTGATGACTATAGCCAATGACCGACGACAGCATCTTCTTGAACACACGATAGGATGGCAAACGGCGGAAATAGCCTAAAGAAATAACTACTATGTTGAATGAAAGTAACGTCGGTTGATACTCTAGATGTCAGTAATTATTGACAAGGTTTCCCTGGCCTTCGGCCTAAAACTTCTCCACTCAGCAATCTTCTGACTCTTTAGCTTCAAGCAGTTTGCAAAACATTTGATCAAAGATGAAATTAAAGAAAAGCTTAGCATTGTGGTAATGGAATAGTAAAAATTAGCATGTCTCCAATGCTCGATCCACCATACGGCACGTCATAAAAGCAGTAGTCGATCCAGTACAGTACTGAAACTTATGTCTTTGCACCATCGTCATACATGAAGAACAAAATAACTGTGCTTATTCTTCGTCTTCCTTCTCTGCACTGCCGCTGCCCTCTAGCAGAGGCGTACTGCTGCTGCTATTATGGTCGTTGACGGGTGTGACCCTACCAGAATCCGCCTCTGCTTTCTTCAACTGAGACATCCACATGCGCGCGTATTCGCCTTTCATCCCCAACAGCTCCTCGTGCCTGCAGAAACACAGGTACAGTATATAATCAACTATTACATATATTCCGTCCAGCTGGCAGCTCTTGGTTCTAATGATCAACCAGCACGCGGAAATCGGCTTTTCCATGCATATCGGCCTTCCCTGAGCCAACCTCTGCGCTTTCTACAATACCTGCCCCTCTCGAGTATTTCTCCGCCTGCGAGCACGAGTATTTCGTCGGCGTGTATGACGGTGGAGAGGCGATGCGCCACGATCACCGTCGTCCTGCCCGCCGACATCTTGTCCAGGGACGCCTGGATGTTCCGCTCCGTCTGCGTGTCCAGCGCCGCCGTCGCCTGCAACAACCTCAATCATGGGGTACAGTACCATACGTGCTACTGTACGCGTAGGTGTGTGTGGTGTAGGGGAACCTCGTCGAGGAGGACGATGGAGGGTGCCTTGAGGAGGGTGCGGGCGATGGCGACGCGCTGCTTCTCTCCGCCGCTCAGCTTTAGTCCTCGCTCGCCCACCTTCGTCTCGTACTGCTCGGGAAAGCCGAGAATCTTCTCGTGAATGTCCGCCATCCCCGCCGCCTCCTCCACCTCCGCGTCCGTCGCCCCCTGACGCCCGTAACGAATGTTGTACCTGCAGCATTCGCATACAACACTATCCATCCACGTGCTCGCTGCACGAACTGTAGTTAAAGAATGTACGCATTGACTGCCCAGCCGCATCAGCACTCTCGTACTTGTGAATGCATACGTGTAGGCAAGAAATGAATCTGGCGCGCACGTACCTGATATCTTCATTAAAGAGCACCGTATCTTGTGGCACCACTCCAATCTGCTTCCTCAGTGATTTCTGGGTTATCTGAGCAATAAAAGAGCGTCAACCAAGATATTAGTAAGCATCAAAGAAACAGTTCACCATCACTCGCACATGACAAAGACAGGTGTGTTGAAGAACATACAGGGTGTCCCACAATAAAACGATCCACCTTCCCGTGCATGTAACTCTGGAACCACAACTTAGATTTTAATGCGGTTTTTTTATTTTGTAGCCAAGGCTTCAACTGAGACGTTGAGCAAACTTTTAGCTTCCTAGGCCCAGTGGAAGCTGCTCAAACACCTCTTTCCTCCAGCGGTCAAAAACAAGGTTTTTCGAACTGTTAGTGCCGATTTAGGGGTAATTCTGCGCATGATTTATAATAAAATTAGCCTTGTAATTGACAAGAAAAATGTGTCCCAAAATGCTGAATGTGTATCTATGCAATATCCCCAGTGCCAGCATAGAAAACGCATGAAACAGGGTATCTTGAAAAACAAAAACCGATATTTTCTCCATAGGAAGAAAACGCGATTATAACCCAGGTATTCCGAATTACGTGGACCACATAGTTGAAATTTTTACACTGACTTGTTACGCCTCTGCTACAAAATACAAAAAACCGCATAAAATCTAAGATGTCGTCCAGACTTACAGCCCGAAAGGGATTATTTAGACACTCGAAAAAAAACTGGATCGTACCTTTCTGATATCTTTGCCATTCACTAGAATGCAGCCATCCTGAATATCGTAGAATCGAAAGAGCAAGCGAAGAATCGTACTCTTGCCACCACCAGACGAGCCAACCTAAGCAACAATACACCCATACACCTATAGTTACATTCATATACTGACACGGATAGTGCATAAGGTGAAGTATCGCGCTCTGTATGGCGATAGTCGGGCCCCGAAAGAGGGGGGAGATTGGTAAACGCACCGTACATACGTACATCCATCCAACTAGTTTAATATAACACTCTACTGCACTGGCCTCGGACGCTACTGCCATATGTGCGTTGCGCAGTATGTCACTGTACCTACATAGGTAGCGAACCCAGTGCTGTAACCGTACATAGTACATCGCCACCTCCTCGCTATTACGATTGCACCTTGCACTGCACAAGTACTTTGTGAACATACGTAATAATAGCACTGCAAGATCATATGCTGTGTGTACCAGCGCAAGCGTTCTGCCGGATTCCACGTAGAAGCTGACGTTGCTGAGGATGGGCTTCTCCGGCTGGTAGTGAAAGCTGACGTTTCTGAACTCCAGACTCCCCCCAAACTGCACTTGCAATTCCTCCGCGTCTGCCTTATCGCATATCTAAACAGTATTACTACACTCCAAAAGAGGAAAAAAAGAATAACTAACGGAGCTCCGACATACTGAACTGTCCAGCTAGCAAAAGGTAGCACTACGTGAATGTATCCATATGCAGAATAATCGGATCAAAGAAAACAGTTTTCTCAAACCTCTCGTTGCTGCTTGAGCAGATCGAGCATATTTTCCACGTCGACAAAAGACTGTTGAATCAGTCTAAGAAAAAGCAGCGCAGCATGGTAGCAATTAGCGAGAATCTACACAACCGCAATAACTGCTCCAGTGTGAGTGTGAGTAGGAAGGAACCTGTAGGAGGTGCCGAAGAAGTTGAGCGGTTGATAGAGTTGTATGATGTAGCTGGTGAAGAGGACGTAGTCGCCGACTGTGAAGCTGTCCACGTCCCTGACCACCATCCAAGCGCACAGCAGACTGCCCACCAGAAAGCCGCCGTTGATCACCACGTTCTGCAGGTTGTTCAGCACCATCAGCGACGCGTTCGTCTTCCACTCCGCTCGCTGGAACTTCATCATGGCCGCCCGATACCGACCCACCTCGTACTCTTCATTGTTGTAGTACTTCACCTGTCGCAGCATCACGCCATAATCAAGGTGACTTAATACTCACGTGGAATAGCTTCTGCTTCGCAACTAATTCACCGTCGTGTATATTACCATAAAGACAACAGACAATAGGGCAAATGCGTATGTACGTACCTACAATTCATAGTGGGTCCACCCAGGTATGCAGTTCAGTTCCTTACAGTTTCGAAGTTGAGAAGGGAGTCGACTCCTTTGGCCTTGGTCTCATTGTCCAGCAAGTTCATTTCACGAAGATACTTCACGCGCCACTCAGTCACCGCAATCGTACCTCCTAAAGCACGCTGTACTGTACTGCATGCTGCACAACATGCCTATCCCCACATCGATCACCCAATTCAAAAGCTGCACGTCACGTCTTGTTTTCCTTTCGGGAACTACGCACATGGCTCACCGAGGTAGAGAGCC
Organism: Epsilonema sp. ZAB3_2; assembly: GCA_030247985.1. NCBI lineage: Eukaryota > Metazoa > Nematoda > Chromadorea > Desmodorida > Epsilonematidae > Epsilonema > Epsilonema sp. ZAB3_2. The sequence goes on from JASAMW010005949.1 coordinate 40,033, forward strand.
ATGGTGACAAATATGATGAGACCGAACCAAGCGTTGAACGCAGTAGCCATGTAGACCACGGCAACTATAATGTCCGCAATTGTTGGAGCCATTTGAAAGAGTAGAAACCTGAAAAGAAAGCCAGGGTTGAGGTGAAAAGGCAGGTTAGTGGCCCGCCACAGACGTGAACTCCGAATTCGCTCCGAATTCGGAGCCCTCACTATGCTTCAACATGTAAATTCACCGAGTTCGCTCCGAACTCACTCCGTTTTTCCAAACGTCCGTGTGAACTGCCAAGTTTCAAACTCGGAGACGTGTGAACCACCGAGTTTCCTCCGAATTCGGAGCCTTCTCGAAGCCATCTCGGAGCCTTCTCGGAGGAATCTCGGAGCGAAAAAGTTGGAAACAGTGCAGTAATTTACGACGCGGCGCGTATGGCATAATTACAGAACGCACAGAACCTGCAGTGCAATGTACGCAAGCATAATATGAGGAGAGAAGTCATCGCAGGTCTCTCCTTTGTTCAAGTAACAGCAAGCAGCAGGCGAACGCAACAAACACAGTATATCATTGCGCTGCGCTGTCCGCTCTCTTCTCTCTCCTTTCCCCGTTGAAGACAGAGAGAAGGAGCGCTGCGCTTGTTGTTTCATTTGTGTGTGGCGTGTTGGCTATCAGCGGACAGCGCGCGGCGCGGGCAAGTTGCATGCTTTCTCTTTCTCCGTGTGTGGAACGAAGCGCGCCGTGTTTTATTGCTGCAAAAAATATTACGTGTGAACGACCGAAAAAACTCGCCGAGTTTGTACGGAGGGAAAATGATTACGTGTGAACAGCCGAATTAGGCTCCGAATTCGCTGCGAATTCGGAGCGATCTCGGAGCGAACTCGCTCGGAGCAAACTCGGAGCACGTCTGTAGCGGGCCAGTGTCGGCTAAAAACGTAAGGAATGTATGACAAATAGCTTACCCAAGAAGCTGTTTCATGGCTTCGTTGCCTCTGTCCATTATTCGAATAACCTCTCCAGTTTTGCGCATCAAATGCCATCGCAGCGATAAGCTATAATAGGTAGCAAGCATAACTACCTTGTCACATTTTGTGGCATATACCGATGTACTGTACAGACGAAAAAGCGGACTCACTTGTGTAAATGTGCGTAGAGAGCCGTCAACAGTTCCCGACTTGTAAACTGCTGCACGTTGATCCAGATGAAAGTTCGCATGGTCGTAATCAGGCCAGCTGCACATGACACAGAACAACGCCGCGCCAATAAAGCGTTTTCACAATAACGTGCGTAGGCCATAGTATGCTGTAAATGTAATTGTTTGATATACTTCCGAATCCGCCTCCTTGAATGAGTTTGAGCACAATGTAGATCACGATCAGGTCCCATCGAAATATCAGAGTGGAATAAGTCCTGGTGTACGTCAAGCTATTCACTGAAGCAAAACAAGAAAAAAACCGCTGTTCAAGCTCTCACATATATGCCTTCCACAACATTATTGATGCTGCAACCAAAGTTTGCTGTCACGCATGACAACTTGCAGGCGCACTTTGGAAAATAGGCGTCCACGATACGCGGCCAAATCCAATTTACCGGTCCTTTACCATTACATAATGAAGCGTATGCGGTTGCAAACTGATTGGACAAGTCCTGCGTGCAGTAGTGGCTGTACGTATACCTATGTCTTTGTTGTAGACTGGAATATAGACGTTGACCACCCTTCCGGCTACGATGAGCAGCAGACAGACGAGGACTCTGGCTTGCAGAGCCGGATGACCCCTGGGCCAGAGAAACGGCAGCAGCTTCTTGCTCTTGGACCAAAACTTCAGCTTCTTCTCTCCTTCTGGCTCGTCCAGCTTCAGACTGAACGTGCGAGTAAAACGCCGCTCTTGTTCCTGTAACCAACGATATAAAAGCACGCTCATTCATTACGCTCGACGTATGTTATGTCATGTAGGTGCATAACAAACTGCATAGACGTACTACACAATGTCATGTCAGCCTGCACATACACACATACCAGCCTACTAATAATCCTTTGCTTAATACCAAAAAATATATAACACCTGTATTGGTACCTGTACAATACAGCTGTTATATATTTTTGCAAATACGTAGGTACATGCTCGCTCATGCGGAGATGGTTTTCTCCCGTACAGAATAGCGGGAAAACCATTTCCACGTCAGTCTAGGGAACGAAAGAGGACCAGGAGTAGTGTACTTTGTACGTACATCCAAACTTTTGATGGAGCCAGCAGATTGCTTATTCCACTCGACGTCGTTGTTACCGTCCAAGGTAGCATAGCCGTACGCCTCGATACTGGAGGCAGTGGGAAGGCCGGGAGCGAAAAAGCCCAACACCGCCAGTCCCGTCATCACCAAGTATTCCACGATGAACAAGCCCAGCTGCACTTTGTCGCCAGCACTACAAGCATTCATCTTCCTTACTGTACGTATGTATTGTACAGGGCACAGCATACGCCTACATGAAACGCGCACAAAGGTAAACGTGTCGCGTTTCGTATAGCGGTAGCCGAGCCACGAAATGGGGACACGATAGAACGTTTGGGAACTGAACCCGCCAGGCTGAAGTAACGGCTAAACTAGCCTTACATTCCTACAAACACCACTGGCCTCAGATGCTACACTACATGAAGTACGTACGTACGTGACATTTACGCTTGAAGGCCCTTACTCCTGCAGGCGGAAGAACCAGTTGGGACTGTTGGTAGAGACGATTTCCAGCGTCTGCAGTAGGAAGTTGGCGAGCCAGAAGCCGAGCAGCACCACGCCGTGTCCACTCTGCGACCCGGCTCTCAGTTTGGCCGTGCTGAGGAAGTAGCGCTCGCAGAGCAGAAGCAGCAACGCCACGCACCAAATGCAGCACTGCATCACGTACTTGTACACGTGCACCCCGAACAACCGCTGCTGGCCGTCGTTGTGAAACGCGCCTGCAACACGCAACAGGTGGATAGTAGGGCACAGGATTATTTAGTTGGTCCGGCGAAAGAATGCGGAGTTTTCCCAAATCGTGAAAAGGCTTTTTCGCGCATAAGCTACCGATACCTGTGCCGATCAGTATCAAATAGATGAGCGGCCAGAGCGTCATGGCGATGTGAGCAGCCAGTTGGCCCACGAAGGCCAGATTGGCGGGTCGGCGAACGGCGACGGGCATCAGAGTCCACTTGTGCCGCGCCAAGAGCCCCAGCTGGACTGCGCCACCCAGCAGGGTCCAGGCGGCCAGCAGAGACGTCTGCAGCGTGTCCAAAAAGCAGCGGTTGAAGCCGCCCTCCGTCCATGCCACGCTCACATTCGCCACCGAGCCGCAATAGCGCATTGTTCTAACCAAGTTGCAGTGGTATAGTGGTAGCTGGTGTACTTGTAACAGACAGGAAGAGTGTGGACGGAGAGTAGTGTGAGTATTTTAAGCTGCAAGCAAAACACAAAGCATTCATTGGGTCGTCGGCAGTCGCACAATGGCCAGCGTACAATCAGACAGACGTTGTTTCGTACAGTGCTGTGCGACATACTGTATATACCTCACCTCACATGTATACGTATACTATTATATACGTACGTATGCACAGTTGTTATGCAGATAATGGGAAAAATTCTACAATTCAAACATGATATCTGTTGCTGCGCGAAAATTACTGCAGGGTAATGGCCTATTTTGTAACGCTACTATTATCCACAACGACAAAGGTATGTACGTACGTATAAGTTCAACAAAGCAAGCAAACGCCTATCATCAGCTCAACGCTTCCAACAGAACGGAATAGTTCCACTCAACTGAAAACACAGATTGCTGTGCGTCTTCCTTATCAGAATATAAACAAAACAATCCCAAGTGTGGATGTTACAGTACGTTCGTTACCTGTACATATATACCGTCGCGTGTGTACATTACATACATGCGCATGCATTGTCATCACGGCCTCTGCCTCATCAGCATGCGGCCAGAGTTGTGTACGCAATACCGTATTTTTGGGTCATGGGACAAAATTTATGTTTTTGAGAGGTGTGTAGAGGCATGTTTTTGAGGCCAAAAGTATGTGTTTTAGGGCATAATCGCGGTCAAAACAGGGTTATTCTAGTACAAAACATGCTCAGCTAAGCTTATAGGCATAGTAGCTTGGTGTAGGAGTAGCTATAGCTAGCTTATGACCAGCTTACATAGGTAGGCTAGGTACCTTCCGGTACATGGGGGGTTATACACCAGGGGGGATATACACTGGGCAAAATTTATGTTTTGCCAATGGGGGTTATACACTGGGGGGGAGGGGGGGATATACAATGGGGAAGATATACACCCAAAAATACGGTACGCATTATGTCGCCTGTGTGAGTACAGGTGGTGGGGGTAAAGTCGGACACCAAGCTACATATTTTCTCAAAGTTGCTTGCCGCCACCAATACAGTGGGAACGTATTGCATAGTGTACTGGACTGAAATATGTTGCAGTGGACTGTACTAGTCACAAGCCAGAGCGGGGAAAAACAGCTGAGTAAAATTTCCCAGTCAAAAATTAGCCCAATGTACCCTACTATGCTTAGCACTGCACTGCCTCACCATTAGCAAAATGACGTAGAAGACTGCAGCTATGTATTTCAGGCGAGATTCAGAGTAGGAGATCGTCTAGGAATTCCTCAAATTCTTCCTCTCTCGACTTCTCATCTTCCAGTTCGGCGGTCGCTGGCGGATTTCGCCAAATATCTTCGTTGGCCGGCAGCGTAATAGTATCCGGTCTCGCATCTGCATACGCACAAGCCACGTACAAGCAAATCACTAGAAAGCAGAAATGTGCATCACCGAGTAGAGTTGCGGTGCCGTGGCCTTAGCCCAACTAATCCACACCGCACGCATGACACACGACCACCCCCCCCCCCCCCCATGCATAGCCCCATACTGACAAAAGATAAAAAAAGTCCCACGCATAGCCCCATAATATGTACTGTAGGGTACCTGAACCTACCTGTGTACGTAAGCTAATAGCCACTAGCCACATCAAGCTTAGAGGTCCGTGGCCTATTAGCCTATAGTCTGACCGTAAGAGTTGGCAATGGCATTCAAGTGTTGCAACCTCGACGCAATCCCGAGCGTTGCATACCGTTATTGTGATCAAAAAATGTAAACGCCACTCACTGCACGCACTCGTCTGATACCTTTCGGTTCCTTGGACGTGGAGGGTTGTTCCGTCTTCTCCTCTTCCTTTTTCACTGCTTCCTCCCACACCAATTTCTCCTTCTTCTTCGTCTTGCTCTCTTTGGATGCTTTCTTGGCCAGCTGCCGCCTAAAGAAATATGACAGGAGTGACGAAGGTGGCTATACGCGTAGCACGCGCAATGAATATGACGGTCAAGATAACGAGCTTACTGCTTATGGTAGTTGAGCATGTAGGAGCAGTCAGGACACAATCCTAAAGCAAAGAACAAAGATAACCAATCATTACTCGCGTCCACCCCCCGCTTAAATACCAAATAGGTTGAGCAACCAGCGAGCGAGACCGACTCAACTGACTCAATTTGACGAGTGCGTTCTTCTTCTGTCCTTCTTCCATGTATGAGAAATTGACTTCCCAGCTGGCCAATCCCTGTCGATTTTCACATTTCCTAGCGCCGCACACAAACTGACCCACTCCATTTACCACCTCTGTCTGCGTACGCCAACGCATAGCAATCTGCGTGCAAGAAAGTACACAAACTCGGCAATCATGCACATAAAACGGCAGTGAAAACATTGGAAAGGCGTTGGGCAAGCAAACCTTGTTTTCCTTGTATCGACTCAAATCACAAATGCAGTATTCCTTGAATAGTTTGTCGTAGTATTTCTTCGCCAAACGTTTACCCCTAAACAAACACCATGCCAATAATAAAAATAACATAATGTTGTCATCATGACAACGCTAAAGATTGGATGCTGTAGCAAGGGCACAGTTCTAGGACCAAGAAGTGTCGACTCTCGTACCAACTAGAGGGCTCCTCTGAGGAATCCCACAAGAATTTGTGATTCTCTCGAATAACATCCAAATCAGTTTTGTCATTCGTCCTGCAAAAGGTGCAACTTATACGTTGTTTACTGCAACGTTCACACGATTTATCACGCACATAATTTGCATTCTGTGCATACGTGTCGCGTTGCAGTATTTTTGTAGCTCCGGGATAGTACAGAAAGTACTCGTTGATGATCTGCTTGTGACGTGAATACTGAAACACAAACGCCGCTGCATTATGTACACGTATTTTTACACAGTCTAATTTTGGGCTGGGAGGGTGGCTGCGTTGATACGGAATGGATAAAATAAGTTTTTCTTCCCGCCTGGGATTACGAAGGGGGTTAACTTACAGCATCCAAAACTGCTCCTCGACGAACGCGATTGAATTCCCTGTAACAAATAGTACCAATGAGAAACTTTCGTATCCATAGGGATCTGATGGCCCGTTCACAACGAACGCTGATATCGACGTCAACGCAGATATCGACGTTCAACGCAGATATCGACGTTCGACGCAGATATCGACGTTCGACGCAGATATCGACGTTCGACGCAGATATCGACGTTCAACGCAGATATCGACGTTCGACGCAGATATCGACGTTCGACGCAGATATTAGCGATCGCAGAAAAAAGTAGCAAACATCGACGAAAACTTGATGGAAATACGTACGTACGTACGTACCAAACAACATCATCATCTATGCCGGCGTTATTATTGGAGAAAAATACATATTTACGTAGATTTCCATAATCTACGTTGAACGTCGATATCTGCGTCGAACGTCGATATCTGCGTTGAACGTCGATATCTGCGTCGAACGTCGATATCTGCGTCGAACGTCGATATCTGCGTTGAACGTCGATATCTGCGTCGAACGTCGATATCTGCGTTGAACGTCGATATCTGCGTTGACAGCGTTCGTTGTGAACGGGCCATGAGAGGATATGCTATCGGTATACATACAGTACATACCATACGTGTACACCTCTCTGATGGCCCGTTCACAACGAACGCTGTCAACGCAGATATCGACGTTCAACGCAGATATCGACGTTCGACGCAGATATCGACGTTCAACGCAGATATCGACGTTCGCCGCAGATATCGACGTTCGACGCAGATATCGACGTTCAACGCAGATATCGACGTTCAACGCAGATATCGACGTTCAACGTAGATTATGGAAATCTACGTAAATCTGTATTTTTCTCCAATAATAACGCCGGCATAGATGATGATGTTGTTTGGTACGTACGTACGTACGTATTTCCATCAAGTTTTCGTCGATGTTTGCTACTTTTTTCTGCGATCGCTAATATCTGCGTCGAACATCAGTCAAACGTCGATATCTGCGTTGAACTGATACGCCTCGATATCTGCGTTGAACGTCGATATCTGCGTCGAACGTCGATATCTGCGTAAAACGTCGATATCTGCGTGAACGTCGAACGTTGATATCTGCGTTGAACGTCGATATCAGCGTTCATTGTGCATCACAGGGACGTCTAGTCTTGTTTCGTCAACCCCCCGCGTTCGTTGTGAACGGGCCATCAGCCTTTTAGTCGCTGCGTCATGGCCCGTTCACAACGAACGCTGATATCGACGTCAACGCAGATATCGACGTTCAACGCAGATATCGACGTTCGACGCAGATATCGACGTTCGACGCAGATATCGACGTTCAACGCAGATATCGACGTTCGACGCAGATATCGACGTTCGACGCAGATATCGACGTTCGACGCAGATATTAGCGATCGCAGAAAAAAGTAGCAAACATCGACGAAAACTTGATCGAAATACGTACGTACGTACGAAACAACATCATCATCTATGCCGGCGTTATTATTGGAGAAAAATAAAGATTTGAGTAGCTTTCCATAATCTGCGTTGAACGTCGATATCTGCGTCGAACGTCGATATCTGCGTTGAACGTCGATATCTGCGTCGAACGTCGATATCTGCGTCGAACGTCGATATCTGCGTTGAACGTCGATATCTGCGTCGAACGTCGATATCTGCGTTGAACGTCGATATCTGCGTTGACAGCGTTCGTTGTGAACGGGCCATGAGACTGCCGGTGAGGAGTTTAAAAGTACGTACCTGCGGCCTTCATCATCTAGTACATCCCTTGATCCGGGAACTCTGGCTTTTTTGCCAAATACAGACGACGCATCCAACTGGTCGTTCGAAACGGCAATCTTCCGCTTCTGTCTGAATGGGAACGAACACAAATAAAGTTTCAATAATATTCTATTCTCCTCATGTCTCCTCTGGCCTCTCGCCTACCACGTCTCCTTTTGGCCAGACAGAGTTCGCTATGAAACTCAGCCCATTCTGCGCAGTTTCCACTTCCATGCACTCCTGCAGAATAGGAGCATGTGAAGCAGGGACGGAAGATCCGCTTGTCTTCACATAGGTACATATAACGCAAAACGACGCGTTCCATAGTGAACTCTTTTGTGGCCATCAAAATATATACAAATGTCACAGCGGAGCGTAAAATGCAAATTTTTTTATAGATTTTTCGCATTATTTCCAATCACTAACAACAAGATTCGACAAAGCTAATCTGTCCCACTGACACTTTCCGTAATGACACTACCTATTCAAATATATTGTGTCTTGTGTTCTGTGTCTTGTTCTAGTATGTTCTGCTGACACCTCGTTGTTTACGCTGGGGTACGTTATGTGGTATTTCTATTTGAAAATTGTAATCAAAAAATGCAAACAATGTAATCTTTGCCCACAATAATTTTGTCTTGTGTTCCGCTCCTGCATGCATAGGCTAGGCTTAGGCTTAGGCTGGTAGGCTGCATACATAGGATAGGCTTAGGTCTAAGCCTAAGCCTGAACCTGAGCCTCAGCACACACGAAAAGACTGGCGTACCTTTTCACCTCTAAATCGCTCTCGTAATCAAATTCAGACAAGAGATCTTCGTCTCTTCTTGTCGCCATGGATGGCACCGTTATCGTTCTTTATTATCTTGTACAACCGTACAACGTTATAAATCCTTCGTCGTGTTGACGACGTTCAGTTTCGAACCAAGAGAGGATAGGAGACAGGACGACCAGGAGATGGTCATGTCACCTTCATTTTTTTTCATTTTTATTGCATGCGGTCAGTCATGGACTTCTAGAAAGAAAGCATCCAGAAAAACCTATAGTACGCGGTCTAGGAGTCCTTGGTCTAGCGGTCAGTATATATCTACTATAGTCACCGGGACGATCAAGACCAAGACCGTGCTTGACAATTTTCGCGCTCCCGTAGCAATCTTAGTAAATCTGGCATTTCTGTACAAGAATAGCAAGAGTGTTTGAAAAAGGGTCGAAAAGCCGGTTGCTATTCTTGTATAGAAATGCCAGATTTACTAAAATGCCACGGGAGCGGCAAAATTGTCAAGCACGGTCTTGATCGTCCCACTGACTATACGCACTACGGACCCATCAAAAGATCGGCAATAAACTGTGATCCGTTCCGCAGCGCACGAAGAATTTCGGAAGGAAAAACGAAAATGACTTAGACCTTGCAACGTCTTCTTCGTTTTTCCAACCGTAATTCTTTGTTCGCTGCGGGACGGATCACAGTTTGCTGCAGATTTTTTCGATGAGTTACGTATGAGTTAATATGATGTCGTCCGCCCGGCCCAGAAGCTCTATCCACTCTATAAAATTTGCATAAAAGCTAATCGCAGTATTTAGTTATTTACGACGAGAATACGGCTGCTTCTTCGATGCAAAGAAAGGAGAGGAGGCAAGCGCTATGCCATGGGGCTATGCATAGGGGGCTATGCACCGGTAAATACAGTAAACTTTCTCAATATCCTGCTGAACTTTTCTTTTGAAGCACTTTTGGACTTTGGACAACTTGGGTTTATGGAGCGACACTTGACCCTCGTTGTTTGCTGGCAGGTCAGTACTCAGGAGCAGGGCTCAGTAAATACGGGTGCTAGTACTCAGTCACTATTGTAAACAAATTCGTATGGTCGAAACGTACCAGCCTTTCGACATACAGGATAGGCCTTTATTTATAATATAGATAGAACATTCGTCGGATATACTGTAGCTCATATGACCACCGTACTGCTAGCGCTTCCAGGTCAAGGATCATCAGCATGAACTTTATCATACAGATTGTAGCCCTCTGCTTCTTAATGTACCCGTGTGCAAAGAGCGACCAAGGTATGTGCATATTTCTACAGATACGTACATACATTACTAGTTGTTGCTAATTGCAGTGGCTATCAAACTAATCAATAATCACGATCTAAGGAATAGGTAGACTTATGTGGGAGAAAATATCGTACTTTTTGGTCAATGTACGCAGCTGCCGAAGGCTATGCAATGCAGTGCAGGCAGGCAATGCGGGCCAGCCGGATGCATTTGGTAACTACCTACATGCTTTTTAAAGGCCCCGGAGCGGCGAGTCACGACAATGCAGCAGCTGCAGCTGCGTTGAGGAGCGGAGGCGAGGTGTGCCACGTTCAAGTGACGCATTCGAGCGCCGCCGGCCTCACCCTAGAATTGCCACCGGAATTCGCCAAGTTCTGCCGCGTGAGTCAGCCAATGAGCTGTACAATTCCCATCGGGCAATCAGCCGACATCCACTTCGAGGATGTCGCTATACCGGATTTCAAGGGATTTCAGGTCAGAAAACTACATAGTACCAAAAATATATAATCCCTGTATAGAGAAGAATGGCCTACGTAGTGAAAAGAAACGAAGTAATCCCTGACTAGTTTTGGCCCCAATAAATTCCAATTTATTGGATAGTACAAAACCTATTTATTGGACCAGTGGCCCTTTGCAGCTTCGCAGCAGTAAAGGAGAGTATCTATGCATCTGGCAACCCTTTTGCAGCTCTGGCAACCCTTTTGCAGATTTGGCAACTTTTTGCGCATCTGCCAATCATTTTGAGCATCTGGCAAAAATTTGCACTTATGGCAACCCTATCGCAGAGTTGGCAACCCTTTTGCAGATCTGGTAACCCTTTTTTGTGCATAGATCTGGCACCTGTTTTGTGCATCTGGCAACCATTTTGCACATCATCAGGCAAAAATTGCGCATGTAGCAATCCTTTTGCAGGCCTGGCGCCCCTTTTGCGCATCTAGCAACCTGGCAACCCTTTTGCAGATCTGGCAACCATTTGCACATTTCGCGCTTTAGCCTCGTGCACTTTTGGGCGTGACCGTTTGCAAACACTCGCGGAAAAACCTGCGTCGTTTGGTTTCTGCGAGTTTTTAATACTGCAATATCGATTATCGATCGATTATTGGTTATCGGCTGATCAGATCAAAAATCGAAGGCCTTCCTGGCGACCTCAGGGTCATACGCTATCGAAAGAGCCATTGCCGAACAATGTAGCTGCAAAACTGATGAGTCTACAGTGAATCTGCGCACTTTTAGTACTGAAATATCGATTATCGATCGATTATTGGTGATCGGCTGATCGCAGGGTCATACGCTATCGAAAGAGCCATTGCCGAACAATGTAGCTGCAAAACTGATGAGTCTATAGTGAATCTGCGCACTTTTAGTACTGAAATATCGATTATCGATCGATTATTGGTGATCGGCTGATTAGATCAGAAATCGAAGGCCTTCCTGGCTACCTCAGGGTCATACGCTATCGAAAGAGCCATCGCCGAACATTGTAGCTGCAAAACTGATGAGTCTATAGTGAATCTGCGCGCTTTTAGTACTGAAATATCGATTATCGATCGATTATTGGCGATCGGCTGATCAGATCAAAAATCGAAGGCCTTCCTGGCGCCCTTGGGCTTATAAGCTTTCGAATGAGCCATTGGTGAACGCTGTGGCTGCAAAACTGAGTGAGTTTATCGCATCACAGACAGACACACACACACACAGACACACACACAGCGCTCCTATTTGTTAGTAGATATCCTATTTATTGGATATTACGAAACCATTTTATTGGGGAATCCATATCCAAAAAATAGGATATCCAATAAATAGGATATCCAATAAATAGGTTTTGTACTATCCAATAAATTGGATATCCAATAAATTGGAATCCAATTTATTGGGGCCAAAACTAGTCAGGGATTGCTTCGTTTCTTTTCACTATGTAGGCCATTCTTCTCTATACAGGGATTGTATATTTTTGATAGTACCTATAACATGGGCGGGCGATATTTGTAGCCGTTGATTTTGATTGATATTTAATTTGATTTGCTACGCCAGAGCAAAGCAGTCAAAAGCGCCACGGCTAATTTTCAGCGGCCTTCACAATAAAAAACCGCTTTCGTCTTGGTGCCCTCAGTGGCGAAATATCGCCGATTTCGCCTTATGTACCGAAATGTGCGTAGACATTTGGCAACGCTAACCGGACACATTCTGTACGCCCGATGCGCATTTATCGCCTTTGACACGTGTATGCAAATTTCTACCATTTTGATTTACCGTATTTTTGGGTGTATATCCCCCTATTGTATATCCCCCCTAGTGTATAACGCCCCATTGGCAAAACATAAATTTTGTCCTTTGTATATCCCCCCTGGTGTATAACCCCCCATGTACTGTAAGGTACCTGACCTACTACTTGTTTCATCCTGTTCTTCAGTGTGTTGAAGAGCGGCTTCTCTGGAAATGCACCTTAGGTACCTTTTTATGGTCCAGCAGCCATTTTCCAAACATATTGGGACTTCCGCATTACATTGCTGACCAGTTTGCAATTTAACCCCTCCTGTATGCTGAGATACGGCTGCTGGTAGGCCCAATTTTCCCCCCACTTGCCCGCCACTTTTTTCAAAAATTCTTAGCATCATTCTACTCCATTTTCTTCGCAGATTTCGGTTTGGGGCATGCCCCTTCGATATTTTGATGAATATGGCGTGATATAGTCCAAAACGCGGTAATTTTGGCTAATTTGATCATTTTCGTCAATTTTTGTGGTGTTTTCATCAAAATATCGAAGGGGCATGCCCCAAACCGAAATCTGCGAAGAAAATGGAGTAGAATGATGCTAAGAATTTTTGAAAAAAGTGGCGGGCAAGTGGGGGGAAAATTGGGCCTACCAGCAGCCATATCTCAGCATACAGGAGGGGTTAAATTTCAAACTGGTCAGCAATGTAATGCGGAAGGCTCAATATGTTTGGAAAATGGCTGCTGGACCATAAAAAGGTACCTAAGGTGCATTTCCAGAGAAGCGCTCTTCAACACACTGAAGAACAGGATGAAACAAGTAGTACCTATGAAGCTGGTCCTATGCTAGCTATAGCTACTCCTACACCATGCTGCTATGCCTGTAGGCTTACGTAGCTGAGCATGTCTTGTACTAGAAGAACCCTGTTTTAACCGCGATTATGCCCTAAAACACAATACGTTTGACCTCAAAAACATGCCTCTACACACCTCTCAAAAACATAAATTTTGTCCTATGTATATCCCCACCCATTGTATATCCCCCCTATAGTACAAATTATAATTCTGGGACCCATGCATTATTTATCTCAGGATCTAGCCAACGTAGCTCAAAGCGGTTAAAAATCTCTCGATAACTTTAGCTCGCCTGGAAAATAAAAAAAACCGCATGCGTCTACGTGCCCTCTGTGTCGAGAAATCGCCAAATTCCTTAAGTACTAAAAATGTACACTTTTTTCGATTATTCAACATAACTGAACAAGCCGCAAATACTTTTTCATTAAAAGTAGCCTATCCTATGTAGAATTTGATGCAGATTTCAAAAATAGTATTGGTGTTTCAAAAAATTTAACCCCTACCCAAAAATTGTCAAAAATATACAAATTTTGCAAAATTATATACTAGGGGTTAAATTTTTTTGAAACACCGATACTGTTTTTGAAATCTACCCCAAATTTTACATAGGATAGTGAGCTAAGTTTTAATGAAAAGTTTTTGCGGCTTGTTCATTTATGCTGAATAATCGAAAAAAGTGTACCTTTTTAGTACATTTGTAGTACTTAAGGAATTTGGCGATTTCTCGACACAGAGAGCACGTAGACGCATGCGGTTTTTTTTATTTTCCAGGCGAGCTAAAGTTATCGAGAGATTTTTAACCGCTTTGAGCTACGTTGGCTAGATCCTGAGATAAATAATGCATGGGTCCCGGAAATATAATTTGTACTATAGTGTATAACCCCCATTGGACCTCTCAATTTTTTATACCCCCATGGGGCTATACACCCAAAAATACGGTATCGGCCGTTTGCGAGGTTTAGAATTGCCCAATGGTCTACGTTCATTTGGCGATTTAATTCAAGGAAATCCATATCTCGCCACGAGAGCACCAAAGCAACTCTTTCCAACTCCCCCAACAACAAGAAACACAACAGTAAAGAAGGAAATCGGCGATATCTCGCCACTGAGAGCACCTAGAAGCAAGCGGTTTCTTTTTTGTGGCGCATTTGACCGTTTTGCTCTGTGTCGCCTAGATCAGATCCAGAGATATTTTTACATCATTTAGTGTTTGGTACCGACAGTAGGTTCTCTGTTTTGTCAGGTGAGCTACGAAACGGGCTTCGGCTACACGGCAGGTCACGGTTTCTGGTCCAGCCCCGGGGAATCCATGCATGTGCTATGTGAAAAAGATGGACGCCTGGCTGTGTGGATTGGAAACGAGCACTCCAGGGTCAACGGAGTGCAAACCATTCAGCTTGTCAGTTTCGCTCGCTGAACTTATGCAAACTTACATACTTTATTTTGAAGAATAGAACGGAGAGCTCGGATCGCCCTTTATCGTGCAAAATCGATCGGTGGCTGGCATGCTACAGTACTATCAAAAATATATAATTCTGCTTAGGGGAATTCCCCTAAGCAGAATTATATATTTTTGGTACTATGTACGACATAGGAGGAACGTACCGTTTGTATTGTACTTACTTACTTTTCGCTTGCATGGAGTAACCTAGAAAAGAAAGAATAAGTGCCGCAGGGACGACGGACATTATCATCGACGGAACGATGCGATCATTAGTTGAAGAGGCAATGCTGTACAGTGGAACTCTTTTGTAACAGTTTTTCCATCTAAATTTTATGTCAACGAATCGGGGTTTTTTCAGCGCTGAGCCGGGGTATTACTGTACTTCCCCATTCAAGGTGCTCCCTGCGTTTCTCAAAGTAACCGTGGAAGTTTGACGGATATCAAACTTCAACAGCGTTCGTGACATTTTAATTGCCGCAGTCAGTCGTCGACCGTTGCTGTTGGCACTGAGATACCGTACGAACGGCAGGAATAGTACTCCTTCTCTATAATGTCATTTATGTAGGCTACTTTCTTGTACGTAACCGTTTTACCACTAAAAGATAGAGGGCGTCTGTCTCATAGTAAACCGACCAACTTTCGTGCACGTCGTATAACTATGGAACCACACCTCAGATTTTCGTGCGGTTTTTATCTGTACGTAGTTTGCCGAGGCTTCAGAGATGACCTGTCCAAAATTTTAGCTTCATCGGTCCAGTAATGTGGCTCAAAATAAAATACCATATATATCTTCGGCATGTACCTAAATGCAAGGAAATCAGTCTGTAAAAACTCCTGTATTGGAGTTATTTATTTTTGGTTTTACTTATGGAGTAGTACCTAATAGCATAAATTTACATAGGCAGACACCTGTCATGTCATGTTCAGTATACCTACAGTCAATACAAGTGCAATATAAGGACCCAACAAAAAACCCACCCATAAAATTAAGAAAATTAAGAAAAAAAAGAATTAAAAAAAAAAAAAAAAAAAAAAATATATAAAAAAAAAAAAAAAAACATAAAATAAAAAAAAAAAAAAAAAAAAATAAAAACAACAAACAAATAAACCATAAAAAAAAACCAAACTAAATATAAAAAAAAATAAAACAAAAAAAAAAACACAAAAAACAAAAAAAAAAAAAAAATAAAATAAAACAAAAAAAAAAAAAAAAAAAAAATAAAAAAACAAAAACATATAAATAAAAAAACAAAAAAACTAAAAAAACACAATAAAAAAAAAAAAAAAAAAAAAAAAAAAAAAAAAAAAATAAAAAAAAAAAAAAAAAAAAAATAAAAAAAAAACAAAAAAAAAAAAAAAAAAAAAAACAAAAAAATAATAAAAAAAAAAAAAAAACAAAAAACAAAAAACAAAAAAAAAAATAAAACACCAAAAAAAAAAAAAAAAAAAAAAAACCAACCAAAAATTAGAAAATGGGAAGGAGGCAGAATAA
Source organism: Epsilonema sp. ZAB3_2 (assembly GCA_030247985.1). Classification (NCBI taxonomy): domain Eukaryota; kingdom Metazoa; phylum Nematoda; class Chromadorea; order Desmodorida; family Epsilonematidae; genus Epsilonema; species Epsilonema sp. ZAB3_2. The sequence continues at coordinate 56,186 of JASAMW010005949.1, forward strand.
TTTGAGATGTCTTCGGAACACAACCTGTCTCTTCGAAAAATGCGCCGGCCGATCACTGATTATGATACCACCATGCCATTGTTTTTTATTCAATTGCGTTAAAAATTTCCCAGTAGAAGTACTACATAGTGCCATAGGGCTAGTGCTACGTGTGCACATCCGTTTAGGTACGTACACAAGGCCCAGACCAACAATACCATTCGTCTTTTTGTGGTATGCGCGTACTACACAGATTCAGAATGTCACTACCGGCACGCGAGCAAGTGTCGGCGCATGTCACTCGCATTGCCTATAAATTTTGCAAACGTTTATCCACATACATAGTATACGTACGTTTGTTACTGGTTCGTCCTCATGCCAATAATTGTCTTCCAGTAGTTCATTCTGTCGGTGGTGGTGTACATGGGTAGTAAAATGCGCATTGCGATGTAACAAGTGTTTCTACGTCGTAGGTACAATACGGAGTGCACATTCTTAATGAAGTGCAGCCATATAATGCGATAGAAAGACAAAAAGTCGGTCAGACTGGACGACGCCAGCATGGCTTCACGGATACATACCATTACTACATACAGATAGAAGAGCGGCGCCCGGATTGAATTCGTCGCCGATCGCGCCCTCCACTCTAAAAGTCCGGGTCTTCTACGTGTACTACTGTACAGAGGAGCAGTACCGCCAAAGAAGTGGCCAATTGTGACGTAGCAGTTCGAAAGAACCGGTGGCGATGATGTTTCATGCACGGAAAGGGACGGACAGGCACGCCGAAAGAGAGAACGAACGAACGAACGCGCCCGCCAGCAATTGTACCGCCTCAGCGTACAAGTACTGTACAATGTACATACGTACAGACTGCAACTGTATACTGTAACTGCTGCACGCAATAATGCTCGTACGCCGGTGGTTATGCATGCTATGTATGTGACCATGTACGGGCAGTATGTGCCATACGTAGTCCAGTACTTGGATTGCTGACATCGCCGCCGGTATGTACACGGAATGGTTTTGTTTTAAACTGTGTTACCGGGAATTAAAAGTGGGTCCGTTTCTGTCCTGCCTTCATATTATAGTAGTCGTTGTTCTTGGATGCACTAGACACTACATATCGTATCGAATGTAGAAACGGGCGGTGGGTTGACTCCATCGTCGGTCGATCGCCGACCGGCCGGATCATTCCGTGGAAATTAGTTTCCCAGAAATCGGTCCACATTTGTCACAACCAGCACGACGGTACAGAGATTCCTTTCCTTTCCGTAGAAGGCACATGAGAGATCGGTCTTCGGAGAAAGAAAAAGAAGACGAAGAAGAAGCGCAGCGCGGAAGAATAGGGCATCCATTACCATACGGAAACAGAAAGACTATCCAAAACAGAAGGCGCGCCTTAACAATAGGGACTCCTTCCGATTACAACGGCGACGGCCGGAGACGGCGCAAGACTCTCTCCTTTCCCGCACCAATCTGAGATTGGCCTAGGATTACTCTGAACTTTCCTTCTCTCGCGCGCCAGTTGCTGAGTTGCCTCTGCTTGGCCTTAGACCCCCTATCGATTCCAATCACTTTACCTTATTCCTTATCAGGCTTCGAACGAGCGCTAATTTCTTTTTATCGATTCTTCAATTGTCACGCCTATTATTTGCACAGAGCCCAGAAGTTGTGTGCCCATTGTTTTAGGTTGGCCCCTGTACTGATCTTCATTTGCAACGATTCGACGAGTTAGCGCAGCATACAAGATGAGACTGTTGGCCGCCCTTGTCTTCTTCGTCCCGGCCGCTTTGGCGCAATTCTGCGGGCCGGACGAGATTCCCGACAAAATCGCCGTCAACGACAACGGGGAAGTGGCTTTAGGATGTCGCTACAACGAGTGCCCCAGAACCTTCAACAGTCCTGGCATTAAGGGAGGTGAAGCGCCGGTAAGCTCACGAGTGAACTCTACGTGTACAGTACATAATTACATATCCTATACTCTTCGTGCGTACATACACATATACATAGTATGTACATGCATGCTTTTTCGGTGCAAGATGTGCACACGCCACACACACTGTGAGGACCGGATAATTTTGTTTCAGAAATGCGGCAATCGTTATTACGAGCTCTCCTGTGCCGGTCCTTTGCAATGGGTTGGAGGCATCCCGAGAGGAAGCAATATCAACAATGTGTAAGTCGCTTTTTTACCATCATGTACTATGGAAGTACACATACAGTAGCAGTAATACCCGAGCGCAACGTAAACTTGCTGATCTTCTACATACTGTACCTTGGCAAAATGAACTTCTCCATGGTTTACCTTTCGGTTTTTAGTGTTCCACTACAGTGCTGCACGGCACAGAAGCTTCGTGACTCTCCACTGGGCAAATCTCGCAAGATCGTCGAACCCGGTCAGGTGTTCGAGGGTCAAGTCTACTACGACAAAATTGGCAACATTGTTGGTTATGACATCATCAAGAATGCACAGAAAGTCCGCGTGGCTGAGGGACGGTACGGGCGTTGCCAAACTAATAATCAAGATTCATTTTTCTATTAACGAACGCGCTTAATTGGGGCTAACCCACGCCTGTAAATGAGTCTTGTCGTATACTGTACGTAGTAAGTTTTGCTTCTGTCTTGTTTAGCTATGGTCTAAGCGTTACCGTGTCCCGTCTCAGCTGTGAGCCGAAGAGGGCAGCTCAGCTCGATGAGCACGAAGGTAGCAAACTTGCAGTTTTCTGTGTATAACATTGCGCAAGTGCACTTATGTAACAACAGTATGTACAGCATACACCTCCATGCGGCTATTCACTGTCCGTGCTTCACAAGCGAACTGTGACACAGAGAACACTTGAGAATACCTGCGTTGTTTGCAGTTGCAGAGCAGGGTTTCGGTGATGTGGTGCAGCAGGGTCAGCCGGGTGAGAGCTTCCAGGGTTTGGGTGCTTTGGGCCAGGGTTTGGGTGGTTTCGGCCAGGGTCTCGGCCAGGGTCTTGGCGGAGATTTTGGCGGCCAGGGAGATTTTGGCGGTCTCGGAGACTTCGGTGGCCTGGGCGGTGAATTCGCCGGCGCCCCGCCGGCTCCTCTAGCTCCAGCGCCGGCGGCTCCTCTGGGATTAGGCGGTTTTGGCGCGGGAGGTGGCGGCGGTGGCGCCTGTTTTACCGGCGACACCGAGGTCGAGACGCCGTCCGGACCCAAACGTATGGACGAGCTGGTGATCGGGGATCGGGTGCTGTCCGTGCTGGAGAACCGCGTTGTCGGCTACTCTACCGTCAAGTCCTTCCTGCATCGGCTGCCCGAGAAGAGCGCGGATTTCCACCGTCTGAGCGGCGAGCGCGGCTCCAGCATCCGACTCACGCCCTACCACTTCATCTACACCAGTCCTTGCGACGGCGGCGTGGAGCCGAAGATGAAATACGCCAAGGATGTGGAGCCGGAGAAGGAATGTCTGGTGAAGATCGAGGGCGAACAACAGATCTTGGAGCGAGTCCTCTCCAACACTGTGGAGAAGGTGACCGGAGTCTTTAATCCGATGACGGAGAGCGGGACTGTGGTGGCCAACGGTCTGCACGCCAGCTGTCACAATATCGTCAACGACGAAAGCTTCATGAACACCTTCGTGGACACTGTCAGATACTTGCAGAGTCTGCTGTCGGGAAGCGAAACCGACAGCCCTCAGAGCAAGGTGGAATTACCGTGGGCTGTACAATTCTGCGTAGACTATGCCAGCAAGCTCTTCTAAATCCCTTCCGACAGCCAATGGCACCGTATGCATACACCTTAACGATTGCGCACGACTCTCTTCCTCATTCACGAAAGTACATTCGGTATGTACGTACGGTAAACTTCGGACACGAATGTTTTTATCTTTGACGGACAGAAATTTCATTCCTTCCTCATGAGGTGATTCTACGGAAGCGAACGTAATATTTTAGGACTAAATTTTGGCGTTGGCCACTATGCCATGCATTTCCATCCATGTGATCCCACCGAAGGATTTTTTACTGCAACTACTTGATGGGGATTTTGTATAAGCCATCCCAGGAAGTTCTCTATTTCTCCATTTCTCTATTAGTTCTCGAGCAAAAAACCAAAAATTCCAACCACTACTACCTGATATTATATTACGAAAATGTTCATTTTAAGTAGAATGCGAGCAAAATAATGTTTTGCTTCAACGTGCAATATGATTTAATTGTGATTCTACTGCTATGTACCCATGTAGTCTTGTGCATTATAGTTCATAACTTATTGCCTAAGCGTTGTGTATTCACTGTAACTATTGTTTTTGGGATTTTTTCTTTTTATTGAAACGACTTTTATCGATGCGATGGTGTGAGCTTGATTGGTTTTCGTTGAATAATAATATTCTTCTTCATTTTGCTAAATTTCGTAATCTGCGTGTCCAACTTTCGCACAAACCTCAGTTTATGGCAGAGGGTGCCTGCCTCGTCATATTCTTTTGTCCTAGTGATCTACTATTACACTTATTTGTGCAGTTACATTATGTATGCACTGCATGTACGTACATGCATGCGGTATACAGTATTGTACCAGCCTACTGTATCCGGTACGTTTCGCACTTCTGTGCGGAACCAATAACGCGACACTTTTATCTCGAAATTGAGGTGAGATTGCCACGTTCATTCAAACTGAAAACCCCTATAACACAAGCGGGACATGATCTAGAATTTCGACATATTTCACCGCAAAAGATCAACCGTCGCTTGATTCACTTCATACATACAGTTCCTCCAAGAAGGTTAGTTGGTCAAGAGGAGGAGAAAAATGACACAGTCACTCACGTATGATACTCGCAAACATCGTGGGGTATTTGTACATTTTAAGTACAGTGTGCATGATCCCAATTCCATGCTCCACGTTTTCATATCTCTAATAGTATAGAAACCCAACGGCAATGCACTCTTGTTACTTATGCAGAGCAAATTCAATTTTACTAACGACACCGATCTAAGCCAAAGATCAGTTGTCATCATCATATCATATCTGTCATCATGTCAGCATCATATCTGCTCTGAGGTTCAGGACATGACATTACATTTGTCAGATTTTTTGTTTGTTGTTCAGTCGAAGTATCGGTTGATTCCCGCAGTGATACCCTGGGCGATGCGCAGTCGAAAAGAGCTGTCAAGCAATCGGGCTCGGTCTTGACTGTTGCTGATGAAAGCCATTTCCACCAAGATTGCCGGCATTTTGGTTCGACGAAGAACAGCCAATTCCCGCCGATTCTTAATCCCCCTTCAAAAAAGACTTCGTCTGTTGTTCTGTCCACTATACTAGCGTCAAAAATATATAATTCCTATACATATAATACATACATATACATACATATATACATATACATATATATACATATATACATATATGTACATACATATATACACATATATATACATATATACATATATACATATATACATATATACATATATACATATAGTTCCTATACATATAATTCTCTATACAGGAATTATATATTTTTGCTAGCGTAGTGGTGCTTTCCAAGGCGTGCAGGCATGATACAGCACAATTACCTGTTTCTCGAGTTGATGCGCGCCATAATTTCAGGGTGAACTAGGCTGGCCAATTGTTTGCTGCTGCTTCTGGCGGAGGTGTAGAGGGTTTCTGTGCCGTGGGCGCTGCTGGAGCTGAAGGAATTGCAGTGGAGGCTGACGAAGGCCGCAGCGCCGGCATTGTTGGCGATTTCCGCTCTACGAGACAGGCTCACGTAGCGATCGTCACTTCGCGTCATTAACACTCGGTAGCCGGCACTCTCCAGTTGCTGCTCCAATTGCTTCGAAGCCAGTAGAAGCCGGCGGATTCTACCCAAGCGTTTCCGTACGCGGCACGTATGCGCATGCCGAGATGGGCTTTGCCTGGGCATAGACGCACTGTCCCATGCATTCACAGAGCAAGTGGACTTGACTGTGCTGGACTCCTATTTCCGATCTTCTCCGAAAAATGAGCGCCGCACGCAATCCAAAAAAAAAAACCAAAAAATGCAGCACAGTATATTCGGGGCAGTCATTTTGCTATAAATTCTTGCCCGTTTTCACTACGGTAAGCTACATACATATTGTATGTAGACATGGGTGAGAAGAATCCGCCAGCCCTATAATGCGATGTCTTTCTCCTTTACTCCGGCAGATGTCGCTCCGGAATCGCTTCCTCCGTGTCCAGCGTCTACCACGATCAAGCGGCCATTGCTGCCTCCGCCTAAAGAAAATAAGAAACATTACGTACGTAGTGGCATTGTTTGTCACAAAAGGTACATTATGTGGTAGTAAAAATTAGATGAATGGACATCTGATAAACATGAATTCTATTCGCATCCAACGGTCCATACATACTTTGTCCACATATTGGTACTGTACGTACGTGTATGTCAGCCAACTACTCAGATAATAATACAATACCGTAGTACAGTACCCACCTATTGCGTAGAATTTTGAAGAAGCCGTAACCTAGTTTTTTTTAACTCCTCCCGGGATTCAAAGTCTCTGTGGTCAACTGGTTGCGCAACCGACGCCAACCAACATATTGGGAGTTGTACAACCGATGCCAACCGTTCTGGTTGACGTCGGTTGCACAACTCCCACATGTTGGTTGGCGTCGGTTGCGCAACTCCTCCATATTTCGGTTGGCGTCGGTTGCGCAACCAGTTGACTACAGAGACTTTGAACCCCGGGAGGAGTTAAGGTGGATACGGAATCTTTCCAAAATAAAGGCGGGGTGGGCACGGGCACTTTATGAAACATCAAGGGGAGGGTGACTGGATGAAACGTCAACGTACTCAGAGGCGAATTCTATTGTGGCATTAAACATCAATCTCACCAGTTTACCCGTTAGTATGGGTTTCTCGACGTTTTCTTTCGTTGAACAGAGTATACCATAGTAAACAGGCTATATGAGGTCCTATGTTCATCGATCTCTCCTGAGACAACCAGGGCGAGTTGGAAAACGGCAGAGTACTCATTTGAAAGAGCATCACCTGAACTTTTCAACAAGCATCGTGCGCAACTTGAAACGGCCTGTGCATTGCGCAATCTTCGTTTGAACGATAGCCCCCAATATAAGGTTTTTCTGGAATAACTATGCGAAGAGGCAACGTAGAGGGGCGCCAGAGGTATCGATTGACTCGTCTCAGTGAGACGAATCGAATGGTATGCTGGATGTTGAAAAATACCCAACGGTTCGTTCAGTAGCGCCAAATCACATGTTTTGGGGGTGTTTTTGAGACGTCGTACTGCGCCAAATACAAACGCTTTTGCGTCGCTCTTTGTACGTATGGATAGACATAGTTGGGTCGGAAAGACTCCGTATCCACCTTAACAGAGTATATACTGGAACTCAGGCAAACACAGCCGTTTCGACGTTATGTATGACCGCGCTTTGTATCAGCGGAATTGCGAAATCAAATCAACAAATCACTATGCTACGTATCCTTACAAAATGCTATGAAATATGCTTACATGTATACACGTATGTAGTACATATGCACACAGATAGAAAAAGCTACTGTAATGTTTCGTGTATAGCCCCTGGGGCTATATGATCGGTAAGCCCCGATTAGGGGGCTATATTCGAGAGGGGGCTATATTCGAGGGGGGCAATACACGAAACATTACAGTACTGTAAGAGAAGGTAATGATTATACTTTTCGAAACGCAGCACTTGACGTAGCGCGGCTGCCGCGGACACTTGCCGGAGAGAAGTGTGCCGCCGTTGGAGCAGGAGTCATCGCTCACGCAGCTACCACCCAGATCCCGACAGGGCTGCTCGTTGTAAGGCACGCAGCACTTGACGTACCAGGGTTGACTCGGACAGAGTCCAGAGCGCTGTTGCCTGGACGCGCACTGAGACCTGTAGACACAACGTCCGCCTTGGGCGCGACAAGGCGCCTCGTTGTAAAGCGCAAAAGCTAAAAAATATCGCAAGAATACCGTTAACACTACAGCAGAGCAATTTGATTGGCCAATAAGGAGGGACGGATACGGAAGTCCCTTTGCACTGCGCGTTGTGGCACTAATGCTTTTTTATCATATTTGCTTGGCTACCATCACCATGGATCGTGATTCCAGACGAGCCGAATGGGTTTGCAGAAGTCTGTATTGTGATGGACCTACATGTACAAAGTACTGTACGGCGCTTGCGTGGACACCTTCTAAATAAGTGGCGCCAAATTATGGTCCACTTATTTAGTAGGTGTCTACGCTTTCGCCATACTTTGTACAGAGGCGTGGACCACCGTGTAGATCCGCTAGACGTCTACAAACCCATTTCGGCTCTTCTGGAATCACGATTCGGAGTACTGAATGTTAGGTACATTTTTTATAGTATGGGCACTGGTTGCATTGTCGCGATGGGGTAGGTCGATAACGGCCCTGTGGTATTTAGTAACAGTTTTGATAGGTGTCGACGAAGTTGTTAAAATGCTGTTCGTCATCTGGAAGCGGAAAAGGAGCGAGTGAAAAGAAGAATTGACAACATGACGTCTACGACCCCAACCGCGGATCCAAACTTTCACTAAGCACGTAGGTTAGGTACCGCGGGGTAGTTACCGAACAACCCAATCGAGGACAGCGAACTGGTCAATTGACAACTGTAACGTTCTTACATTCATTGGGGTGAATAGCAGCCCCCCCCCAATACATAACCTAATTGGAAAAACATAAAAAAATGTCCATTGCATAGCAATAGCATGCATAGCCCATAAAAATGTCCATTGCATAGCATAGCAGTAGCAATTAGCATGCATAGCCCACTATATGCAGAGTTCCTGAAGCTACCTTTGTATGTAAGATGGTCATAAGCTACCCATAGCCCACTCCCACTCCCAGCTAAAGATGCCTATAACGAGCATGCTTGGGTGTGTAGGTAAGTATGTAAGTATGTAAAGTAGCTACTGAATAACCCTTGTCTTCGCCTATTTCAGCTTGATATCAACTGTAACGGAAGTTAAGGCTGGATCGATGGAGGTCTACGTGAGACACTGTACAATACGGTAACAACGAAGCGCTCACCTTGGCTGACAAGAGCAATCAAAGCTACTGTAATGTTTCGTGTATTGCCCCCCCTCGAATATAACCCCCCCTCGTATATAGCCCCCCCCCTAATCGGCGCCTATCATCATTTGTACTCGTATATAGCCCCATATCAGGGACTGCGAAAAACGAAAAAAAACGAAGGTTTTTACAGCTGAAAGCAGCGTTTTCAACGTGTTTCTAGCCATAGGAGTTGATGGCGCATCATTTGGGGCAGTTTGGGATACATTTTGGTTTTCACCCCTCTTGACCACTTCAGCAGAAATGGTCAGTCCTTGTCAAAAATGATAATTTTTTCGCAAGAGCAGCCTGTTTTAGACCACTTTAGCTTGTGTAAAGGCAAAATAAGCCATAAAAACGAGTTCAGGGGGTCAAATAACCTTACTTTGGTCACTAATGCTCAGCTGAAATTTGTATTTTTAGGTTAGGCTTAGGCTTAGGCTTAGGCTCTACGTATGCACAAAAGATAGGACCTGCAAAGTACGTACATTACAGCTGCTGTTCTATGAATGAAAACAAGCCAACTGAAAAGGGGAATGGCGGAGGATGCTCACAAGTGAGCAGTGAACAAGCAGAGCATACGCCACTGCGTTCAGCTGAAATGTGTATTTAGGCTTAGGCTTAGGCTTAGGCTTAGGCTTACGCTTAGGCTTAGGCTCTACATATGCACAAAAGATAGGACCTGCAAAGTAGGTACATTACAGCTGCTGTTCTATGAATGAAAACAAGCCAACTGAAAAGGGGAATGGCGGAGGATGCTCACAAGTGAGCAGTGAACAAGCAGAGCATACGCCACTGCGTTCAGCTGAAATTTGCATTTAGGCTTAGGCTTAGGCTTAGGCTTAGGCTTAGGTTTAGGCTCTACGTATGCACAAAAGATAGGACCTGCAAAGTAGGTACATTACAGCTGCTGTTCTATGAATGAAAACAAGCCAACTGAAAAGTGGAATGGCGGAGGATGCTCACAAGTGAGCAGTGAACAAGCAGAGCATACGCCACTGCGTTCAGCTGAAATGTGTATTTAGGCTTAGGCTTAGGCCTAGGCTTAGGCTTACGCTTAGGCTTAGGCTTAGGCTCTACGTATGCACAAAAGATAGGACCTGCAAAGTACGTACATTACAGCTGCTGTTGTATGAATGAAAGCAAGCCAACTGAAAAGGGGAATGGCGGAGGATGCTCACAAGTGAGCAGTGAACAAGCAGAGCATATGCCACTGCGTTCAGCTGAAATTTGTGTTTAGGCTTAGGCTTAGGCTTAGGCTTAGGCTTAGGCTCTACATATGCACAAAAGATAGGACCTGCAAAGTAGGTACATTACAGCTGCTGTTCTATGAATGAAAACAAGCCAACTGAAAAGGGGAATGGCGGAGGATGCTCACAAGTGAGCAGTGAACAAGCAGAGCATACGCCACTGCGTTCAGCTGAAATGTGTATTTAGGCTTAGGCTTAGGCTTAGGCTTAGGCTTACGCTTAGGCTTAGGCTCTACGTATGCACAAAAGATAGGACCTGCAAAGTAGGTACATTACAGCTGCTGTTCTATGAATGAAAACAAGCCAACTGAAAAGGGGAATGGCGGAGGATGCTCACAAGTGAGCAGTGAACAAGCAGAGCATATGCCACTGCGTTCAGCTGAAATTTGCATTTAGGCTTAGTTGGCTTAGGCTTAGGCTTAGGCTTAGGCTTAGGCTCTACATATGCACAAAAGATAGGACCTGCAAAGTAGGTACATTACAGCTGCTGTTCTATGAATGAAAACAAGCCAACTGAAAAGGGGAATGGCGGAGGATGCTCACAAGTGAGCAGTGAACAAGCAGAGCATATGCCACTGCGTTCAGCTGAAATTTGTATTTAGGCTTAGGCTTAGGCTTAGGCTTAGGCTCTACGTATGCACAAAAGATAGGACCTGCAAAGTAGGTACATTACAGCTGCTGTTCTATGAATGAAAACAAGCCAACTGAAAAGGGGAATGGCGGAGGATGCTCACAAGTGAGCAGTGAACAAGCAGAGCATATGCCACTGCGTTCAGCTGAAATTTGTGTTTAGGCTTAGGCTTAGGCTTAGGCTTAGGCTTAGGCTTAGGCTCTACATATGCACAAAAGATAGGACCTGCAAAGTAGGTACATTACAGCTGCTGTTCTATGAATGAAAACAAGCCAACTGAAAAGGGGAATGGCGGAGGATGCTCACAAGTGAGCAGTGAACAAGCAGAGCATATGCCACTGCGTTCAGCTGAAATTTGTATTTAGGCTTAGGCTTAGGCTTAGGCTCTACATATGCACAAAAGATAGGACCTGCAAAGTAGGTACATTACAGCTGCTGTTCTATGAATGAAAACAAGCCAACTGAAAAGGGGAATGGCGGAGGATGCTCACAAGTGAGCAGTGAACAAGCAGAGCATACGCCACTGCGTTCAGCTGAAATGTGTATTTAGGCTTAGGCTTAGGCTTAGGCTTACGCTTAGGCTTAGGCTCTACATATGCACAAAAGATAGGACCTGCAAAGTAGGTACATTACAGCTGCTGTTCTATGAATGAAAACAAGCCAACTGAAAAGGGGAATGGCGGAGGATGCTCACAAGTGAGCAGTGAACAAGCAGAGCATATGCCACTGCGTTCAGCTGAAATTTGTATTTAGGCTTAGGCTTAGGCTTAGGCTCTACATATGCACAAAAGATAGGACCTGCAAAGTAGGTACATTACAGCTGCTGTTCTATGAATGAAAACAAGCCAACTGAAAAGGGGAATGGCGGAGGATGCTCACAAGTGAGCAGTGAACAAGCAGAGCATACGCCACTGCGTTCAGCTGAAATTTGTATTTAGGCTTAGGCTTAGGCTTAGGCTTAGGCTTAGGCTCTACCTATGCACAAAAGATAGGACCTGCAAAGTACGTACAGTACAGCTGCTGTTCTATGAATGAAAGCAAGCCAACTGAAAAGGGGAATGGCGGAGGATGCTCACAAGTGAGCAGTGAACAAGCAGAGCATATGCCACTGCGTTCAGCTGAAATTTGTATTTAGGCTTAGGCTTAGGCTTAGGCTCTACATATGCACAAAAGATAGGACCTGCAAAGTAGGTACATTACAGCTGCTGTTCTATGAATGAAAACAAGCCAACTGAAAAGGGGAATGGCGGAGGATGCTCACAAGTGAGCAGTGAACAAGCAGAGCATACGCCACTGCGTTCAGCTGAAATTTGTATTTAGGCTTAGGCTTAGGCTTAGGCTTAGGCTCTACGTATGCACAAAAGATAGGACCTGCAAAGTAGGTACATTACAGCTGCTGTTCTATGAATGAAAACAAGCCAACTGAAAAGGGGAATGGCGGAGGATGCTCACAAGTGAGCAGTGAACAAGCAGAGCATACGCCACTGCGTTCAGCTGAAATTTGCATTTAGGCTTAGGCTTCGGCTTAGGCTTAGGCTTAGGCTTAGGTTTAGGCTCTACGTATGCACAATAGATAGGACCTGCAAAGTAGGTACATTACAGCTGCTGTTCTATGAATGAAAACAAGCCAACTGAAAAGGGGAATGGCGGAGGATGCTCACAAGTGAGCAGTGAACAAGCAGAGCATATGCCACTGCGTTCAGCTGAAATTTGTATTTAGGCTTAGGCTTAGGCTTAGGCTCTACATATGCACAAAAGATAGGACCTGCAAAGTAGGTACATTACAGCTGCTGTTCTATGAATGAAAACAAGCCAACTGAAAAGGGGAATGGCGGAGGATGCTCACAAGTGAGCAGTGAACAAGCAGAGCATATGCCACTGCGTTCAGCTGAAATTTGTATTTAGGCTTAGGCTTAGGCTTAGGTTTAGGCTCTACGTATGCACAAAAGATAGGACCTGCAAAGTAGGTACATTACAGCTGCTGTTCTATGAATGAAACCAAGCCAACTGAAAAGGCGAATGGCGGAGGATGCTCACAAGTGAGTAGTGAACAAGCAGAGCATATGCCACTGCGTTCAGCTGAAATTTGTATTTAGCTTATTAGGCTTAGGCTTAGGCTTAGGCTCTACGTATGCACAAAAGATAGGACCTGCAAAGTACGTACATTACAGCTGCTGTTCTATGAATGAAAACAAGCCAACTGAAAAGGGGAATGGCGGAGGATGCTCACAAGTGAGCAGTGAACAAGCAGAGCATACGCCACTGCGTTCAGCTGAAATTTGTATTTAGGCTTAGGCTTCGGCTTAGGCTTAGGCTTAGGCTTAGGCTCTACGTATGCACAAAAGATAGGACCTGCAAAGTAGGTACATTACAGCTGCTGTTCTATGAATGAAAACAAGCCAACTGAAAAGGGGAATGGCGGAGGATGCTCACAAGTGAGCAGTGAACAAGCAGAGCATATGCCACTGCGTTCAGCTGAAATTTGTATTTAGGCTTAGGCTTAGGCTTAGGCTTAGGCTCTACGTATGCACAAAAGATAGGACCTGCAAAGTAGGTACATTACAGCTGCTGTTCTATGAATGAAAACAAGCCAACTGAAAAGGGGAATGGCGGAGGATGCTCACAAGTGAGCAGTGAACAAGCAGAGCATATGCCACTGCGTTCAGCTGAAATTTGTATTTAGGCTTAGGCTTAGGCTTAGGCTTAGGCTTAGGCTTAGGCTCTACCTATTCACAAAAGATAGGACCTGCAAAGTACGTACAGTACAGCTGCTGTTCTATGAATGAAAGCAAGCCAACTGAAAAGGGGAATGGCGGAGGATGCTCACAAGTGAGCAGTGAACAAGCAGAGCATATGCCACTGCGTTCAGCTGAAATTTGTATTTAGGCTTAGGCTTAGGCTTAGGCTCTACATATGCACAAAAGATAGGACCTGCAAAGTAGGTACATTACAGCTGCTGTTCTATGAATGAAAACAAGCCAACTGAAAAGGGGAATGGCGGAGGATGCTCACAAGTGAGCAGTGAACAAGCAGAGCATACGCCACTGCGTTCAGCTGAAATTTGCATTTAGGCTTAGGCTTCGGCTTAGGCTTAGGCTTAGGTTTAGGCTCTACGTATGCACAAAAGATAGGACCTGCAAAGTACGTACATTACAGCTGCTGTTCTATGAATGAAAGCAAGCCAACTGAAAAGGGGAATGGCGGAGGATGCTCACAAGTGAGCAGTGAACAAGCAGAGCATATGCCACTGCGTTCAGCTGAAATTGATTTAGGCTTAGGCTCGGCTTAGGCTTAGGCTTAGGCTTAAGAGAGGCTCTACGTATGCACAAAAGATAGGACCTGCAAAGTAGGTACATTACAGCTGCTGTTCTATGAATGAAAACAAGCCAACTGAAAAGGGGAATGGCGGAGGATGCTCACAAGTGAGCAGTGAACAAGCAGAGCATACGCCACTGCGTTCAGCTGAAATTTGTATTTAGGCTTAGGCTTAGGCTTAGGCTCTACGTATGCACAAAAGATAGGACCTGCAAAGTACGTACATTACAGCTGCTGTTGTATGAATGAAAGCAAGCCAACTGAAAAGGGGAATGGCGGAGGATGCTCACAAGTGAGCAGTGAACAAGCAGAGCATATGCCACTGCGTTCAGCTGAAATTTGTGTTTAGGCTTAGGCTTAGGCTTAGGCTTAGGCTTAGGCTTAGGCTTAGGCTTAGGCTCTACGTATGCACAAAAGATAGGACCTGCAAAGTACGTACATTACAGCTGCTGTTCTATGAATGAAAGCAAGCCAACTGAAAAGGGGAATGCGGAGGATGCTCACAAGTGAGCAGTGAACAAGCAGAGCATACGCCACTGCGTTCAGCTGAAATTTGCATTTAGGCTTAGGCTTCGGCTTAGGCTTAGGTTTAGGCTTAGGCTCTACGTATGTGATATGTAGTACATACATGCATATATAAGGCAGCAGGAAATGTTAGCCGTTGATATGTAATTTCCTGTTGCGATCCGTATAAATAGGCGGCGCGCAGGGAATAAAATCAGTTCTTTGCCATCCCGCTTCCGCATCCAGTCGACCCAGTCTCAGCTCTCCCACTCCAACCATCGCTCCGACATACCAGTGGCCAACGCCTCAGCGGATCAATCCAGGCGACTCAGGGAAACCCCAACTGCTCAGCCGAAGGAGGACGATGGGAGCGGAGCAGACCAAGACGGCGACGATGATCATGGGAGCCTGCATCTTCTTCCTGGTCCAGCCAAGCCAGAGGAGTGCAGGGGCAAAGGCTCAACAAGACCTGCTGGCCACAAGGGACCTCAAGTCGGAGGAGAAAGTGGCGTGGCCCCAAGGAGAAGCGGATCCCACGGGAAAGACGGGACAAGTCCGGACAGCAGCAGAGGACCCTGATCCAAGCTGCAACCCCTGGACTACTACTACTACTACTACAACCGCTCAAGCCACAGCAGCAGGCATTGACCGCAAAGGAGCAACGGCGGATCCTCACAGGAAGAGTCAGGCGCTCTGCGGGAGATCAAGCACCAGCCTAGGATGTGATGGATCCAAGTGCTGCAGACAAGACAAGTCAGATGCAGTGAAGGCGGGGAAGCAAGCGGGCAAGACAAGATCCAGCTGGGACTTCCAAACCCGACCTTGGACATCATGGCAGAGACCTAGCAACTCTCTCCCCTAGGGCCCCATTGAAGAGGGGATGGCGTATGCACAAAAGATAGGACCTGCAAAGTACGTACATTACAGCTGCTGTTCTATGAATGAAAGCAAGCCAACTGAAAAGGGGAATGCGGAGGATGCTCACAAGTGAGCAGTGAACAAGCAGAGCATACGCCACTGCGTTCAGCTGAAATTTGCATTTAGGCTTAGGCTTCGGCTTAGGCTTAGGCTTAGGCTTAGGCTTAGGCTCTACGTATGCACAAAAGATAGGACCTGCAAAGTACGTACATTACAGCTGCTGTTCTATGACAGAAAGCAAGCCAACTGAAAAGGGGAATGGCGGAGGATGCTCACAAGTGAGCAGTGAACAAGCAGAGCATACGCCACTGCGTTCAGCTGAAATTTGTATTTAGGCTTAGGCTTAGGCTCTACGTATGCACAAAAGATAGGACCTGCAAAGTACGTACATTACAGCTGCTGTTCTATGAATGAAAGCAAGCCAACTGAAAAGGGGAATGCGGAGGATGCTCACAAGTGAGCAGTGAACAAGCAGAGCATACGCCACTGCGTTCAACTGAAATTTGCATTTAGGCTTAGGCTTCGGCTTCGGCTTAGGCTTAGGCTTAGGCTTAGGCTCTACGTATGCACAAAAGATAGGACCTGCAAAGTACGTACATTACAGCTGCTGTTCTATGAATGAAAGCAAGCCAACTGAAAAGGGGAATGGCGGAGGATGCTCACAAGTGAGCAGTGAACAAGCAGAGCATACGCCACTGCGTTCAGCTGAAATTTGCATTTAGGCTTAGGCTTCGGCTTAGGCTTAGGCTTAGGCTTAGGCTTAGGCTCTACGTATGCACAAAAGATAGGACCTGCAAAGTACGTACATTACAGCTGCTGTTCTATGAATGAAAGCAAGCCAACTGAAAAGGGGAATGCGGAGGATGCTCACAAGTGAGCAGTGAACAAGCAGAGCATACGCCACTGCGTTCAGCTGAAATTTGCATTTAGGCTTAGGCTTCGGCTTAGGCTTAGGCTTAGGCTTAGGCTCTACGTATGCACAAAAGATAGGACCTGCAAAGGGTACGTACATTACAGCTGCTGTTCTATGACAGAAAGCAAGCCAACTGAAAAGGGGAATGGCGGAGGATGCTCACAAGTGAGCAGTGAACAAGCAGAGCATACGCCACTGCGTTCAGCTGAAATTTGTATTTAGGCTTAGGCTTAGGCTTAGGCTTAGGCTCTACGTATGCACAAAAGATAGGACCTGCAAAGTACGTACATTACAGCTGCTGTTCTATGAATGAAAGCAAGCCAACTGAAAAGGGGAATGCGGAGGATGCTCACAAGTGAGCAGTGAACAAGCAGAGCATACGCCACTGCGTTCAGCTGAAATTTGCATTTAGGCTTAGGCTTCGGCTTAGGCTTAGGCTTAGGCTTAGGCTTAGGCTCTACGTATGCACAAAAGATAGGACCTGCAAAGTACGTACATTACAGCTGCTGTTCTATGAATGAAAGCAAGCCAACTGAAAAGGGGAATGCGGAGGATGCTCACAAGTGAGCAGTGAACAAGCAGAACATACGCCACTGCACACTGCTGAATTTATTTAGGCTTAGGCTTTGCTTAGGCTCTACGTATGCACAAAAGATAAGAACTTCAAAGTATGTACAGTACGTGCGTAGATACGTAAAATGGGTACGGTCGTTTGGTTGCCGGGACGAGAAACGAGAACGTAACGAGAATTTTCATTGTGGGTACTTTCGTTACGGGTTTTTCGTTGCGGACATTTCGTTGTGGTCGTCGTCTTTTCATTTCGTAACGAGAACTTTCGTTGACGGTCATTTTGTTGCGGGTCAGTTTGTTGCCGGCCTTGATTTGGTCAGTTGGTAGTGAGTACTTTCGTTGCCATGCCCTTCGTTGCAGGCTTAGGCTTAGGCTTAATCTCGTAACGAAATGACCAGCAACGAAAAAGTTCTCACGACCAAGTGACCAATTCTGTACTGGCAACGAACTGACCCGCAACGAAACTTCCGCAACCAAAAACCCGCAACGAAGTGACCGTAAACACCTTTTACACCGGTTTGTCAGTGTGCAAGCTTATGCAGTATGCATGCAGTCCGCAGCTTTTCCAATCCAGGCAGGTGAAGTGAAACCATTTGTTTTCGTTGCTGCAGGTGGCTCCCCGTGGTCTCAGCGAAGTCCAGACCATGATGTGCGGTAGCTGCTCTAACGAGAACGCCTTCAAAGTTGCCTACATCGCCAGACAGCGCAAACTGCGAGGCGGCGGAGCGAAAGGAGCCGAATTTACCCCGGAAGAAATGGAATCGGTGATGCGCAACTCTCCACCCGGCGCTCCGCACTTGAGCGTGCTGTCTTTCGATGGTGGTTTTCATGGCAGGACAATGGGTAGGGTAAATAAGGTAATTAGGGGTAAATCGGGTAGGGTAAATAGGGTAACTTGGGGTAAATTGAGTAGGGTAATTAGGGTAACTGGGGGTAAATTGGGTAGGGTAATTAATTAGGGTAACTGAGGGTAAACTATTATTACCACCTGAAGAAGGATAATAAAGCATGATAAAAGCATGTGGATTTGACTGTTGATTGAATTGCAGCGTGTCTGAGCGTGACGTATTCCAAGGAAATTCATAAGATGGACATACCACAACTGGACTGGCCCAAAGCGCAATATCCGCGCTACAAGTATCCCCTGGAGCAAAACGAAGGGTACAACCAAGCTCAGGACAAGGAGTGCCTTCAAAGCGTAAGCAAAAATCTAATCTAGGGTACTGTAAGTACAGGGTGTACCATAATATACTCACCGGCTATTTGTGTCTATATCTCCACAGCGGGGAGTCAGTTTCAAAAGCGGTCTTTTTTAACAAGTAGCCAAGGCTTCAAACTTTATGCATGCAAAGTTTCAAAGAGATACCTGAACCAGAAGCGGATCAAAACAGCTCAGTTTGTAAACCCCCAATTTCCACACATTTCTGCAGGCGGCCTGGTACAGATTGGCACACTTTCTGGCACAGAGTGCTATCAATCCCGGCCTGGTGGCTAAAGTGAGGCGGTGGTGCCCCATCCTGTTGCAAATAAACTTCCCCAGTCCTCAGCAGCAGGCCAAACAAACATATAACAGGCCAAATCTGCTAACATTACGAGATAACTGTCACCAGTGACTGAGTCGTCAAAGAACACTGGTCCAATGAGCCCTCTGGAGGAAACTTCAGCCCATACTTCATCCAAGGGGCATTGACAGCTCAACAGTTCGTAAAAATGTTGGGCGGAGAAAGGAGCAGGCTCAAGAGAACGAGGAAGGAAATGAAAATGCAAATTCGACGCCCAACTCTGTGCCAGCGCCTCAGTCTTGCCTGCGAAAAAGCTGCCGAAACTTTGATCGCTTACAGCGCTATGACATGAGAAGCTAGGAAGTTAAAACTTTGCAGGCATAAAGTTTGAAGCCTTGGCTACTTGTTACAAAAGACCGCTTTTGAAACTGACTCCCCGCTGTGGAGATATAGACACAAATAGCCGGTGAGTATATTATGGTACACCCTGTATAGTAAGTATGTACCTACCAGGTACTAGTATTCATCAACCCGAAGATAGAACTTGTACAGAAAGAAATTTGGTTAAACATTTTTATGGATTCTTTGAAAAAGATATGCGTCCACCAGAACTACCGTAAAAACCGACTGCTCAGCAAAGGGGAAATGATGCAGACTGAGAGCTGTATTTTACAGGTAGAATCGAGGATCAAAGAATGGACTGCCAAAGGTTGTCCCGTGGCTGCTGCAATAGTCGAGCCCATACAGGCAGAAGGAGGGGATCACTACGGTTCACCCAACTTTTTCCGACAGTTGCAACAGCTGTGCAAGAAGGAAGAGGTTACGTTTATTGTGGACGAGGTTCAAACAGGAGCCGGACCCACTGGTGACTTTTGGGCACACGAGCATTGGAATTTACCAGAGCCGCCTGATATGGTGACCTTTTCCAAGAAAATGCTAACCGGAGGATTTTATTACAAGCCGGAGCTTCGAGTTTTGGAGGTACGTACAGTACGTACCGAAAAACTGGATTTCAAATCTATCCTTCCAATCGAAATGTAAAATAGGTGGCTAAGTTTGTATCCCAATTTAGCCCTACAGAATTTTCAATACTTGGATGGGTGATCCGCAGAAGTTGATTCTGTTGGAGGCAGTTTTGACAGTGATCAAAAGGGATACACTGCTGGAAAACACAAAAAAAGCTGGAGATAAACTTCTGGCAGGGTTGCGAAGCTTGCAGGTACTGTACGACACAAACTGCATGACTTCTGGGGGTAGGTATACGTATATGTGGTAACTTGAGGAGCATTTCCGCTCCAGTTTTCCATTTGCGTCCCAAAATTCAACTGCCAGAGGCGCAAAATTACTGTATAGTAGTAGATAGATATGAAAGGTGGTTCAATGAGTATCTCTGTTCGCTGGTAGTTCGGTCGTAGTTCGCTGGTAGTTCTAGAACTGCCAGCGAACTACCAGCGAACAGCCAGCGAACTACCAGCGAACAGCCAGCGAACTACCAGCGAACTGCCAGCGAACTACCAGCGAACTGCCAGCGAACTTTTTTGTCCGTGGTTCCCGCTTTTTTTGGCGGAACGCGTTTTGTTCGCTGGCAGTTCGCTGCTAGTTCGCTGGCAGTTCGCTGGTAGTTCGCTGGCTGTTCGCTGGTAGTTCGCTGGCAGTTCTAGAACTACCAGCGAACTACGACCGAACTACCAGCGAACCCATTTCTCCGGGGAGGTACATAAAAGAGGTGAATAACGCATCTTGCGCCATCCAGTTTTTGTTTGGCAACCTACCCCCTGTACTTTCGTGGCAGCATTTTTATTTTCACTTCCAAATCAGCTCATGGACACTCCAAAACTGCTGGAATTTTTTTTAGAAATCCCATACTTCCATCTTCAACGCTCGAGGATTAGGAACCTTCTTGGCTCTGGATGCTCATACGCCGCAACTCCGAGATGAAATTTGCAGCAAGGCATTGTCCCAGGGTACGGCACACTGAAAATATATCTGCAAATAGCTACTGTAAAGGTCGGTGTATAGCCCTGCAGGGCAATAAAACAAGATCAGCCAATTTGGGCGGGCTATACACGGGATCGGGCAATACAAAAGCTCGGGCTATACAAGGGACTATTCACCGTCTTCTCATTTTTGCTCCAATTTTCACCCTACGTAAGTGTTACGGTTTGAATGGTCCCGCTTGTGGTATTATCGAAAACATTGATCGTTCTCAAAAGCTGCTTTGTGCGGCAGTAATCGGTTTTTCACCTGCTGTAAGCCTAAGCCTAAATAAATTCAGCGAGTGTGCAGTGGCGTATGTTCTGCTTGTTCACTGTGCTCACTTGTCAGCATCCTCCGCATTCCCCTTTTTCATTTGGCTTGCTTTCATTCATAGAACAGCAGCTGTAATGTACGTACTTTGCAGGTCCTATCTTTTGTGCATACGTAGAGCCTAAGCCTAAGCCTAAGCCTAAGCCTAAGCCTAAGCCTAAGCCGAAGCCTAAGCCTAAATGCAAATTTCAGCTGAACGCAGTGGCGTATGCTCTGCTTGTTCACTGCTCACTTGTGAGCATCCTCCGCATTCCCCTTTTCAGTTGGCTTGCTTTCATTCATAGAACAGCAGCTGTAATGTACGTACTTTGCAGGTCCTATCTTTTGTGCATACGTAGAGCCTAAGCCTAAGCCTAAGCCTAAGCCTAAATACAAATTTCAGCTGAACGCAGTGGCGTATGCTCTGCTTGTTCACTGCTCACTTGTGAGCATCCTCCGCCATTTAGTGCTCTTTAAGAAAGCAGAAACACCCCTGCCACAAGCCAGCCAAGCCAAGCCAAGCCGAAGCCAAGCCCAAACAAACGCAACGCAGGCCCCTCCCTTTTCAGTTGGCTTGCTTTCATTCATAGAACAGCAGCTGTAATGTACGTACTTTGCAGGTCCTATCTTTTGTGCATACGTAGAGCCTAAGCCTAAGCCTAAGCCTAAGCCTAAGCCGAAGCCTAAGCCTAAATGCAAATTTCAGCTGAACGCAGTGGCGTATGCTCTGCTTGTTCACTGCTCACTTGTGAGCATCCTCCGCATTCCCCTTTTCAGTTGGCTTGCTTTCATTCATAGAACAGCAGCTGTAATGTACGTACTTTGCAGGTCCTATCTTTTGTGCATACGTAGAGCCTAAGCCTAAGCCTAAGCCTAAGCCGAAGCCGAAGCCTAAGCCTAAATGCAAATTTCAGTTGAACGCAGTGGCGTATGCTCTGCTTGTTCACTGCTCACTTGTGAGCATCCTCCGCATTCCCCTTTTCAGTTGGCTTGCTTTCATTCATAGAACAGCAGCTGTAATGTACGTACTTTGCAGGTCCTATCTTTTGTGGTACATTAAGCCTAGAGCCTAAGCCTAAGCCTAAATACAAATTTCAGCTGAACGCAGTGGCGTATGCTCTGCTTGTTCACTGCTCACTTGTAAGCATCCTCCCGCCATTCCCCTTTACAGTTGGCTTGCTTTCTGTCATAGAACAGCAGCTGTAATGTACGTACTTTGCAGGTCCTATCTTTTGTGCATACGTAGAGCCTAAGCCTAAGCCTAAGCCTAAGCCTAAGCCTTAGCCTAAGCCTAAATGCAAATTTCGGCTGAATAGCAGTAGCGTATGTTCTGCTTGAACTGTTCACTTGTGAGAATCCTCCGCCATTCCCCTTTTCAGTTGGCTTGCTTTCATTCATAAAACAGCAGCTGTAATGTACGGTATTTTCAGGTCCTATCTGTTTGTGCATACGCCATCCCCTCTTCAATGGGGCCCTAAGAAAGAGTTGCTAGGTCTCTGCCATGATGTCCAAGGTCGGGTTTGGAAGTCCCAGCTGGATCTTGTCTTGCCCGCTTGCTTCCCCGCCTTCACTGCATCTGACTTGTCTTGTCTGCAGCACTTGGATCCATCACATCCTAGGCTGGTGCTTGATCTCCCGCAGAGCGCCTGACTCTTCCTGTGAGGATCCGCCGTTGCTCCTTTGCGGTCAATGCCTGCTGCTGTGGCTTGAGCGGTTGTAGTAGTAGTAGTAGTAGTAGGGGTTGCAGCTTGGATCAGGGTCCCTCTGCTGCTGTCGCGGACTTGTGGAGCCCGTCTTTCCCGTGGGATCCGCTTCTCCTTGGGGCCACGCCACTTTCTCCTCCGACTTGAGGTCCCTTGTGGCCAGCAGGTCTTGTTGAGCCTTTGCCCTGCACTCCTCTGGCTTGGCTGGACCAGGAAGAAGATGCAGGCTCCCGTGATCATCGTCGCCGTCTTGGTCTGCTCCGCTCCCATCGTCCTCCTTCGGCTGAGCAGTTCGGGTTTCCCTGAGTCGCCTGGATTGATCCGCTGAGGCGTTTCTGGCCGCTGGTATGTCGGAGCGATGGTTGGAGTGGGAGAGCTGAGACTGGGTCGACTGGATGCGGAAGCGGGATGGCAAAGAACTGATTTTATTCCCTGCGCGCCGCCTATTTATACGGATCGCAACAGGAAATTACATATCAACGGCTAACATTTCCTGCTATTCTGTGTGCATATGTACTACATATCACATACGTAGAGCCTAAGCCTAAACCTAAGCCTAAGCCGAAGCCTAAGCTAAAATGCAAATTTCAGCTGAACTCAGTGGCGTATTCTCTGCTTGTTAACAGATCACATGTGAGCATCCTCAGCATAAACCTTTTCAGTTCGCTAGCTTTCATTCATAGAACAGCAGATGTAATGTACCTACTTTGCAGTTCCTATCTTTTGTGGCATACGTAGAGCCTAGCCTAAGCCTAAGCCTAAGCCTAAGCCGAAGTCTAAGCCTAAATGCAAATTTCAGCTGAACGCAGTGGCGTGTGTTCTGCTTGTTCACTGCTCACTTGTGAGCATCCTCCGGCCATTCCCTTCAGTTGGCTTGTTTTTTCATTCATAGAACAGCAGCTGTAATGTACCGTACTTTGCAGGTCCTATCTTTTATGCATACGGGCTAGAGCCTAAGCCTAACCCTAAATACAAATTTCAGCTGAACGGCAGTGGCGTGATGCTCTGCTTGTTCACTGCCTCACTTGTGGACACTCCCCTCCGCCATTCCCCCTTTTCAGTCGTGGCTTGCTTTCTTTCAAAGACCAGCAGCTGTGGAATGTACGAACTTTGCAGGTCCTGTATTTTGTGCATACGTAGAGCCTAAGCCTAAGCCTAAGCCTAAGCCTAAGCCGAAGCCTAAGCCTAAATGCAAATTTCAGCTGAACGCAGTGGCGTATGTTTTTCTTCTGCTTGTTCACTGCTCACTTGTGAGCATCCTCCGCATTCCCCTTTTTCAGTTGGCTTGCTTTCATTCATAGAACAGCAGCTGTAATGTACTGTACTTTGCAGGTCCTATCTTTTGTGCATACGTAGAGCCTAAGCCTAAGCCTAAGCCTAAGCCGAAGCCTAAGCCTAAATGCAAATTTAGCTGAACGTAGTGGCGCTATGCTCTGCTTGTTCACTGCTCACTTGTGAGCATCCTCCGCATTCCCTTTTCAGTTGGCTTGTTTTCATTCATAGAACAGCAGCTGTAATGTACGTACTTTGCAGGTCCTATCTTTTGTGCATACGTAGAGCCTAAACCTAAGCCTAAGCCTAAGCCTAAGCCGAAGCCTAAGCCTAAATGCAAATTTCAGCTGAACGCAGTGGCGTAAGGTATGCTCTGCTTGTTCAATGCTCACTTGTGAGCATCCTCCGCCATTCCCCTTTTTTCCTAGTTGGCCTTGTTTTCATTCATAGAACAACCACTGTAATGTACGTACTTTGCAGGTCCGATCTTTTGTGCATACGTAAAGCCTAAGCCTAAGCCTAAGCCTAAGCCTAAATACAAATTTCCAGCTGAACGCAGTGGCGTATGCTCTGCTTGTTCACTGCTCACTTGTGAGCATCCTCCCCCATTCCCCTTTTTCAGTTGGCTTGCTTTCTGTCATACAACAGCAGCTTAATGTACGTACTTTGCAGGTCCTATCTTTTGTGCATACGTAGAGCCTAAGCCTAAGCCTAAGCCTAAGCCTAAATACAAATGTTTATCTGAACGCATAGGCTTATGCTCTGTTTGTTCACTGCTCGCTTTGCGAGCATCCTCCGATTACGCTTTAGTTGGCTTGCTTTCTGATTCACAATAGAACAGCACCTGTAATGTAGGTACATTACAGGTGCTGTTTTGTGATACGAAAGCCAAGCCTAAGCCTAAGCCTAAGGCTAATGGCGGAGCCTAAGCTTACATGCGATTCCGGCAGTGAACAAGCATAGCATATGCTACTGCTGTTCACCTGAAATTGTAGCATCTAGGCATTACCCTTTTCAGTTGGCTTGCTTTAACGTATGCATCAAAAGACAGCACCTGTAATGTAGGTACATTACAGCTGCTGTTCTATGACAGAAAACAAGCCAACTGAAAATGGGAATGGCGGAGGATGCTCACAAGTGAGCAGTGAACAAGCAGAGCATGACGCCACTGCTTTCAGCTGAAATTTGTATTTAGGTTTAGGCTTCGGCTTAGGCTTAGGCTTAGGCTTAGGTTTAGGCTCTACGTATGCACAATAGATAGGGAACCTGCAAACATAGCGTTACATTACAGCTGCTGCGCCATGACAGGAAAGCAAGCCAACTGAAAAGGGGAATGGCGGAGGATGCTCGCGAGTGAGCAGTGAAGGCAAGCGCAGCAGACGCCACTGCGTTCAGCTGAAAATTTGGCATTTAGGCTTAGGCTTAGGCTTAGGCTTTACATATGCACAAAAGGGTAGAACCTGCAAAGTGAGGTACATTACAGCTGCTGTTCTATGAATGAAAGCAAGCCAACTGAAAAGGGGAATGGCGGAGGATGCTCACAAGTGAGCAGTGAACAAGCAGAGCATACGCCACTGCGTTCAGGCACAAATTTGTATTTAGGCTTAGGCTTCGGCTTAGGCTCTAGGCTTATGCTTAAACTTAGGCTCTACGTCTGCACAAAAGATAGGTACATTACTGCTGCCTGTTCTATGAATGAAAACAGAGCCAACTGAAAAGGAGAATGGCGGAGGATGCTCACAAGTGAGCAGTGAACAAGCAGAGCATACGCCACTGCGTTCAGCTGAATTTCATTTAGGTACTCGGCTTAGGCTTAGGCTTAGGCTTAGGCTCTACATATGGCACAAAGATATAGGACCTGCAAAGTAGGTACATTACAGCTGCTGTTCTATGAATGAAAACAACCCAAGTGGAAAGGGGGATGGCGGAGGATGCTCACAAGTGAGCAGTGAACAAGCAGAGCATATGCCCCACTGCAGTTCAGCTGAAATTTGCATTTAGGCTTAGGCTTCTACTTAGGCTTAGGCTTAGGCTTAGGCTTAGGCTCTTCGTATGCACAAAAGATCAGGACCTGCAAAAGTAGGTACATTACAGCTGCTGTTCTATGACATGAAAGCAAGCCAACTGAAAAGGGGAATGGCGGAGGATGCTCGCAAGTCAGCAGTGAACAAGCAGAGCATAGCGCCACTGCGTTCAGCTGGAAATTTGTATTTAGGCTTAGCACCCGCTTAGGCTTAGGCTCTACATATGCACAAAAGATAGGACCTCAAGCTAGGTACATTACAGCTGCTGTTCTATGAATGAAAACAAGCCAACTGAAAAGGGGAATGGCGGGAGGATGCTCACAAGTGAGCAGTGAACAAGCAGAGCATGCTACCACTGCGTTCAGCTGAAATTTGCATTGTCTTAGGCTTAGGCTTAGGCTTAGGCTTAGGCTCTACATATGCGGCACAAAAAGATAGGACCTGCAGAGTAGGTACGGGGTCGCACCTGCCTGTTCTATGAATGAAAACAAGCCAACTGAAAAAGGGGAAATGGCGGACAATGCTCACAAGTGAGCAGTGAACAAGCAGAGCATACGCCACTGCGTTGCAGCTGAAACGTGATTTAGGCTTAGGCTTAGGCTTAGGCTTAGGTTTACGTTTAGGCTTAGGCTCTACATATGTGATATGTAGTACATACATGCATATATAAGGCAGCAGGAAATGTTAGCCGTTGAT
>JASAMW010005950.1:0-11882 GCA_030247985.1 Epsilonema sp. ZAB3_2
GCGTCTTTTGTTTGCGATACTCTGTTTCAAGGAGAGAACGTGCAAGCGTGCGTGTTTTGTGTGATGCCGCCTTCACCAGACATCCGTAAGAACACATCTAGGAGTACACGGTTGTTTGCGGTGTGCCATGTACTCCTAGATACGCTTTACGTATTTACGGACGTCTAGTGAACGCGGCATGAGGAGCGAACGAACACGTGCACATTTTGCCGCCTCGTTCAGTACTTTTCTTGACTTGAACAAGAAAACAAAGCGCACACTGCAAATTCATGATAGGAACGGCGGATGGTAGCCATGCGTATACGCTACGTAGCTGCGGACGTATGCAGTGACTATATGCGTAAAATTGGCACGGCTAGCGTCCGCGGTCAACCGTTTCCATGTGAATGGAGCAGTATAAGAGGTGCGTGTTGTATCCGTGTGTGTGTGCAGGTGGTAGCTGCTACAACTGTGGCAGACCGGGTCACATGGCTCGGGACTGTCCGGACGGACGCGGAGGCGGAGGAGGCGGCGGCGGTGGCGGAGGAGGAGGCAGCTGCTACAACTGCGGCAAGAGCGGCCACTTCGCCCGAGAGTGCCCCACCAAGTGACCACAGAACAAGACAGAACGAGCAACAGTAACGCGACCAAGACGGCACAGCTCACATATCCCAGGAAACACACTACACTACTACAGTAAAATAATCGAGTTGGTATGTATCATTCAGTATGTTATTTGGGTTTGCTGCTTGTGTAACTAATTCGCACACATAGGTAGGTAATTATTTATCGCTAATTCCCTGTGTCCATTCCTCAACCAGTGTAATTCCTCGCTGTTTGGAGTCCCTGTTTGTTGAGTGTGTGTGATACGGCTGTACTACGGGCAATACAACGTAGAGTTATAGGAAGGCGTAGGTGATTAGACGTTTACGTAAGGACTGTCAACAGATGCATATTATAGTATGGTATGATCAATTTTCTGGTACTCTGTCATGATGTGGTGCCTTTGCATTGCATTCTTTGTAGTCGTGGGCTTTTTGTTGATTTGTTCTTCTCTCTGTCTCCGTTTATCTACGAGTACCGTATTTTTGGGTGTATAGCCCCATGGGGGTATACAAAAATTGAGAGGTCCAATGGGGGTTATACACTAGGGGGGGATATACAATGGGTGGGGATATACATAGGACAAAATTTATGTTTTTGAGAGGTGTGTAGAGGCATGTTTTTGAGGTCAAAAGTATGTGTTTTAGGGCAATCGCGGTTAAAACAGGGTTATTCTAGTACAAGACATGCTCAGCTAAGCTTATAGGCATAATAGCTTGGTGTAGGAGTAGCTATAGCTAGCTTATGACCAGCTTACATAGGTAGGCTAGGTACCTTCCAGTACATGGGGGGTTATACACCAGGGGGGGATATACAAAGGACAAAATTTATGTTTTGCCAATGGGGGGTTATACACTAGGGGGGGATATACAATAGGGGGGGATATACACCCAAAAATACGGTAGTATAACTACAGTTTTTGCCGTTGCTATTATCTCTGTTTTGTTATTTGCTGCTCTGTTGCGTTCTGTACTCTGAGCGAGAGTCCCGGAGGAGAAGTAAAGTGCGTTTCTTGTTAAAGCGATATTGGCTGCTTCATGCGCTGACTGAAGTCGGAGTTGCTGGTTCTCCGCAGTTGTGCCTTCTGGCACCTGCTAATTTTGCACACTGTTGCTCTTGGCAACAGCGTAGGCAGGTCGTATGAAGTGTGAATTTTGGACTTTTACAGCTGCAGGAAGCTCCCTTCCCGGTCAGATTACACACTTCATTCCCTCTGCGAATCCCTGTATTTGCAAGACGAGCAGCATCTTTTGAGAAGCAAGGAGCATCATCATGAGTAGCAGTGGCGACTGTTTCCGTTGCGGTAAGCCGGGTCACTTCGCTCGCGAGTGTCCGGACTCTGGAGGAGGAGGAGGTGGCGGCGGCGGCGGATACCGCGGTGGCGGTGGAGGAGGAGGTATGCACAATGAGGTAGTAACTAGCATGGGGCAAAGCGAAAACAGACACCCGAAAAGAACTACCAACTACAGCTAAGTGAAGTATTCACCATATGCAAAAAGAGCAGTGCTTGGTCGCGAGGTGACCCCTCTGAACTAACCTTGATTTTCAGTGCAACTTTTGATCGGTAGTCGACACGAAGGTCGGCGCGAAAAGAAACAAACGAGCAAGAAAGACGACGGCGCCGACCTTCGCGTCGACTACCGATCAAAAGTTGCACTGAAAATCCAGGTTAACTCATACGCCGACCTGGCATCATTGTTGGCAACAACTTGTTCACTTGTTGTCGGTTTTGTTGTCCGTTTTGTTGTTTGTTGTCCGTTTTGTTGTCCGTTTTATATGGGTGTTGTCGGTTTTGTTGTCGGTGGACAACAAAATTGACAACGAACAACAAAACCGACAACACCCATATAAAACGGACAACAAAACGGACAACAAACAACAAAACGGACAACAAAACCGACAACAAGTGAACAAGTTGTTGCCAACAATGACGCCAGGTCGGGGTATGAGTTAATTCAGAGGGGTCACCTCGCGACCAAGCACTGGCTCTTATTGCATATGGTGGATAGTCTAGCCAGTACGAGTTGGCTGTGGCATTCAAAGGTGCGTTGCGTAAAATAGATTCACAATTGTGGATTTTTGTCCGTGCTTCGTGTACTCCTATTTAGCAGAAGTACATGCAAACTACGCAGCACGACTTGAGTTCCATAGCCACTCTCTCCGGCCAGACTTAGTGTGTAACCTAATCCCGTGCACTACACGATTGCTATTCGCCAGTTGCGCTAGCCTTATTAAGATTGCTGCTGGCAAAAAAAACAACTGATTGAAAAGGCACTGAAAAACAGGGGTCAGCTCGTGACCACCTGTAATTCTAAGCGCAACTGGCGAATAGCTGGATTGGTCGCTTCTTCGCGGTCATTAGGTGGAGAGAAGCTTGATTTGATGGCTCGGTCGGGCTCACTTTTCCTCCCCTGTCCTATTTTAGTCCACGGTGGTAGGCTACCTGATTTCTAAGTAAGGGGCTGGACGCTAGCTTTCCGTACGAATGATGGCCCGTTCACAACGGACGCTGAACGCCGGCGTTGACGCTGCGTCAAACGCCAACGCAGATATTAGCGATCGCAGATATTTAGTGGCGAACGTCGACGTAAACTTTTCGAAATACGTACGTACATACCAAATGTGTCGGCGTTGTTCTTATCGGAGTGAAATAGAGATTTGCCTGGCTTTCAGCGTCGAACGCTGATATCTGCGTCGCTAATATCGGCAACGCAGCGTCAACGCCGGCGCTCAGCGTCCGTTGTCGTGAACGGGCCATCATACTCTACTGTAATCAGTATTTATTTGTATGGACGGCAGGTGGCAACTGTTACAACTGTGGTCAGCCGGGACACTTCTCTCGCGAGTGCACGCGTGGCGGCGGCGGCGGCGGAGGAGGAGGAGGCGGCGGCGGCGGCGGAGGTGGGGAAACTGACGACTGCGTGTGGTGAACTGTAAAAGGAAAATTGTACGGCTGTAATCGTCGTGTCCTGGTGTGTGCGATGCCAGCGGACTGACAGCGAGGCCTGCCTTGGGTTCAATTTTCCTTCGGGCGGGCGGGCGGCGTTGGGTGTGACTCTGTGTTGGGGATGGTGGTTGTTGTGAGTGTGAGTGTGCTGGGGGACTGTGTGTAGCCTGCTACAACTGCGGAAAGCCCGGCCACATGGCGCGCGACTGTCGCGGCGGAGGCGGAGGGGGAGATCGCGGCGGCGGCGGCGGAGGAGGCGGAAGCTGCTACAACTGCGGCAAGAGCGGCCACTTCGCTCGCGAGTGTCCCGGAAAATGAGCCACCAGACAGACAGACAGACCATGCAACATCTACATAACCAGACATAACCATTATTACAGCAGCCGAGTAAGATCCCTGGGTATAGTATCATTCTTACGGTTAGATTCCACGGGTAACTGGACTGTTGGACACCAGTGAGTTGTGTTCAGCCAGTTCCCCCGTGCTCTGCTGACTTGTTGACAGTGCATAAATTTTTGCGATGCGTACGTTTTGTACGTACGTATATAGGGTACTATGAGGTAAACCCGGCCATGGGAAAATCCGGCTGCAGAAATTTCATTCAGGGCTTCGTATCTCAGCGATCAGTGGACCGAGTGAGACAGATTCCTTGAATTTTTCTCTTTCAAATAAAGCTGCGTGGTGACATCATTTGCTGAAACTGCAAGTGAAATAGAGCTTAGGTGGCCGGGGTTATGCCATGGCCGGTTTTACCCCACAGTAACCTACATGACGTCCCGCATACGTTTGTGCTGGTGCATACTGTACGTGTGATACGTGTACAGTACGTAACCTTGATGTACTGTATTATAGTCGGTCCACTGAAAGAATGCGGAGATTTTCTAAGTCGCGGAAGGTTGTTCGCTCAAAATAGCACAAAATTGCACCGTATGTTCCACCCTGTGTTCCGCGACTTGGGAAATACTCTCAGCAGATCGACTACCAAGTGTGTCAGTATTTTAGGCCGGTATGTTACGTACAAGTAGAGAGTATCGGAGACCATGGCTGGAAGTGAGGAGAGTGCAGAGTCGCTTTTCTGGATGATGCTTGCCTTGCAGAAGCCTGACGAGGTGGTTGATTTGTTTCTTCCTACCATAAATCCAGCAGCCTGATGTTGGTCTTGTGATACCGGTATCTACGTGTTGTTTTCTGCTGGTCTCTAATGACTATTGTATTGTTGCTGTTGTGCTCATGTGCCTCTGTCTTTACTTAGTTGATACGTACACCACGTAGTGACTGTTGCGTATTTCGCTTCAGTGATAGAACAGTCAATAAAGGATATTTGTTGGATGGTGTAATTCATGGCTGATCTGCGTTGGTCATTATTGAGGTTGCTCCTCGCATAATCGTACATGAAACGAATTTGAACGTGTGCGTGCATACTACGTCATGTATGCAGTACGGCAACTAGTACGTACAAACTGCAATCAAGGTGGTGTATACGTGGAAATATGTTTACAGTGGCGCTTTTCTCATGATCGAGGAGAGTCTTCGGCGCTATGCACTAAATCGTGGCTATGCCGTGGTGAAGAAAGAACAGACTGATGCCGCAGTTGCATCTTCTTCCCTGTCTCAGTTGATGTCTGAACTGGAGAAAGGAGAATGTGGGACGGAGCAGGAGGTCGCCCCCTCCTCTTCTGCCTCTGCCTTTTCACCCACGTTCAACGGCGTCTTCTCTTTCTGCGATGCCTCCCAGATGGTGAACAGCTTCCTCCAGTTGCAGTCATGTCTGCGCAGCTCCCAACTGGAGAGGAGAGAGGAGCTAATCGGCGCCTTGTTCCTCACAACTGTGCAGAATCTCAGAGAAAGAGGCCACTCGACGGAAACTGCGGATTTGCTCAGAGAACAGGAACCCCTATGGAAAGACGGAGGAAAACTGGAGGAGAAAGTGCAGCTCGCTCTGAAGGAAGATGTGACCAATGCCCATCGTCAGCTTCTCTCTGATTCCGTTGCGCGGACGTGGAGAATGGAGCTGAAGCCGGAAGAGTGGGAAGTGCTGCGAAACATACTGTTCCAGCAGCTCAATGATAGACCTTCATTGACTGCGTGTCACATGCTGGAAATGCTGCAAAAGACGGTTGTGGTGGTGGTGAGTGATGGCGGAAGCGGTACACCGTCTACTTCATGTGTGGACGACAAAATGGAAGTAGATTCTGACGAGGAAGAAGGAAAAGCTTCAGCCCCTGTGCTAACGGATGCGAAAGATGAAAGTGCAGCTCAGACAACTGAACTTGAAGAATTCAAGCGAAAACTAATGGGCCTGCTTGATCACTTCCAGGAGAACGGTGAAGAGAAGAGCGTAGCGAAGAAAGAAGACGAAGAGTGCAGGCTCCGTCTATACTCCATCTCAGAAGCGAACTCGCACGTTGTTTGTATGGCGTTCAGTCAGGGGACGAGCTACATGGCTGCTGGGCATTGTGATTCGAGCATTTCCCTGACCAGGCTACGTCCTGACGTGGTACCGCTACCGCAGACGCCCAGAAATCACTGTCTCACCTTGCCTGGACCGAGCCGCAGAAGTGAGAGGTCTTTTCTCCACATTATTATTGTTGTTCTTGTTCGTGTACTTATATGTACATAGATTGTGCGCCATAGGCAGAGACCTAAAGATAACTCCCTTTCTTGTCGGACTAAGCTCATTTTCTGCTTCAGCTGTGCCCGTCGAAGCTTCATCAAAGCGTAGGAATGATGGGGGCGTGACGCATGATGCGGTTTCACTGCGCGCGCATTCCAAGCAGGTGTACGACCTGCAGTTTGTGCCTGCTGCTGTTGAAGAGAAGGAGAGTCGGTATCTGATATCGGCCAGTGGGGACTCCACTGTTCGCTTGTTCGATCTCTGGCAGAGAGGAGAGAATCTTTTTGTCTATCGAGGCCATAGTGGCCCGGTATGGAGAGTGCAAGTGTCTCCGAAGGCGCCGCATCAGCTTTTTGCAACAGGTACTGTACATACAATGCTAGTAATAATACACGTACATACGTACATGCATCCGTGTTGGTGTAGTTGAACAACTTCCATTTCTTTTACTGTCTACTGTTGCAGGTGGCTTGGATACGACAGCAAAGCTCTGGTCTTTTGATCGCCTTTTTCCCGTGCGTGTATTGGCTGGTCACAGTGTGAGTGTGGACGTGGTCCGCTGGCATCCTTCGGGAGAGCTGCTGGCCACAGCCTCGTCAGATGGCGTCGTTCGTCTCTGGTCTATCAAAGACGCGACGCCCATCCGTCTGTTTTCTCCTATGGCGGCAGCTGGGGCAGAGAAAGAGAAGAGTGGTGTAGTGGAAGCGCTAGCCTTCAGTTCTGATGGTTGTCAGCTGGCGTGCGCTACTGAGAACAGGAAGCTTCATATGTGGGATGTGTCTAGTGGGAAAGCGTGGAGGCCTCCAGTATTCGGCGACGCTTGGCATGATGATCGGTAAGGTGATGATCTTAGTTTTGGTGGTGTCGGCTTTATACTTCATTATCTACATACAAGATTATGGGTATGGGTGTCCCGGAAGTGTTACGCGAAATAGTAGAGCTCGCATTGAATTTTCCCGCGATGTAGGCCTAGTCGGTTCTTCTACGGGAGTAGACGGACGTGTGATGTACGTATTATGCTGTTTGTAGAGTGTACACGATGGAGTTCTTTGATGATCTTTTACTGAGCGGTGGTGCTGATGGTATCGTGCGAGTGGAGAAATGGAAAGATGGCACTGATGCTCGTGTGTGGAAAAGGGAGTTGCCGCGGCGGGCTACAGTACTTGCATTGCAACGTGATGCAACCGATGGTGAAGTTCTATGTGGAGCAAGCAGTGTACAGGACCAGTGAACTGATAATGAAGTAGAGTAAAGTGATGGGTATCCATATTATGTACTGCTTGCTCCATCTTCGTTTGCGTAAGCTGCCTATAACTGTAGGTTATTGCTGCGTTGTACTGAAGTAATGCACGTATTTGTTTGTTGAAATGAAATTATCGGGAAGCATGCTAAAGATCTTGATGGTAGGAACAGATTCCCAATTGCTTTATGAATTGTCCGAATATTACCCAACACGTGAATATCTAAATTAGTAAAAGTTTTGGGCATTCCGTCTTCACATTGGCTCTATCTTGCACTCGTTCTTGTTCGTACATACTGTACAGTACTTGGTTGGTATTGGTCATGGTCATGCTTCTACCGTACAAGAAATAAGTAAGTCCCTCATTCTAGCAGTTGGCGCAAGTGGCGAAGTGACTTATCGTTCACTTCGCGTCACGTCGGCTTCGCGCCGCGTCAAGTCGGAAGCCAAGCCGCGTCAAATTTGCAGCGGCGTCGCGCGGCGTGTCAGGAACAAGAAGTGACCAGCAGTGGCCTGAAAAGCTGGCCCCCTTTTCCCTTCTCCTCAGCAGGAAAACAATTAGTAGTGTGCGCAGGCAAGCATTAGCAAACGATAATCCCGCTCTCTCCTTCTCTTCCCGCGTTTCTGTTAAGTGGAAGGTAGCCAAACTTTTGCGGCTGCTGTGTCTGGCGAGGTCGGAGGTCAGAGGGAAGCAACCGGCACTACTAGTGGGTGTGGTATGTAATGTGTGTACTATGTAGTATGCCACAAACCAGAGCGTGTTTTTCTCTTCTGGCTGGGTGGCCGTTGTCTGCCTTCCATTCTTTCTTCCATTTGCAATGACATTTGCCGCTTTGCTACTGAACGTTTTTGTTGTGAGATTTATACTCCGTCTTGAAACACGAACCTTGTATGTATAATCGATACGTTTCTTGAATTTACATGAACAATAGAGTAGAGGTAGAGTAGCTAAAATTGAGGAATGCAAGTGTATGTAATGAATAAAAACAAAACGTACGTAGGCCTATTGGTCATTTTATTTACTGGGGTTGGTGACGGGGTCAGCAGCAGCAAAAGTAAACAGAGGAAAGAAGAGAACCTGCAGTAGGCAGGCAGCAACAGCAGGCAGGGCTCCTATTTTCGCGCATCCCTTCTCGCGTCAACTTACGTTGGCGTGAAGTGGCGTTAGTTGCCTGTGACCTATACCCCTTTCCTCCCCGTCTCGCGCCTAATCGCGCGAGCGCGACGCCGCGCAAAGTGGACGCGACTTCTACCTGCGCCTAAACTCGCGCCTACTTGCGCCGACGCGAAGTGGCTTCACATCCAGAATGAGGGACTTACATATTTCTTGTACAGTATCTAAACGTGCTAATACATACGTAGCCATAATGGTTTTTTAGCAGGACGGATAACGATGACGGCTGAAGTTGATGAGATACCGAATATGGTAGAAATGTCTAGCAGCAGTGAATCCTTTCAGAGCTGTGATGATGGCTTTTTCGGTGGTTTCAGTCGCATGAACCAAGCTCCTCCGGCGATGAGCGAGTGCAGGGATTTGGTGTTGGTGCCTGGTGGACAGTCGGCAAAAGTCAGAGGTATGCGCTGTACGTGGTGTCTCCAGCAATGCGTTTTCATTTTCTGTGTGGTTGGAAAAACGTAGACTCATGTACGCGTTCCGGAAAGCGGCGAGTGTGTAAGTGCGCGTATCTGAACAGGCTCTGATCCCATGCGTTTTCTAGAGTTGTCTGAGAAGTATCCGGAGTTGTGCTTCCAGTATCAGTCTCAGAAGTTTCTGCTCAGTAGTGAGTTTGACGCGGCGGTGGCGAAGGCGTCTACTCGAGCTCCGGCTGCCGGCGCCGTTCCCGTCTTCCACGCTCATCTCAGTTACGTGGTCTCTCCGGTGAAGTTCTTCGTGCAGCCGAAGAAAACGGAGGCGGCGCGTCGGCGACTGGAGGAGCAACTGGATCAATATTACACTGAACACGAGACGGAGCTGCAACCAATCAACGACGAGCAGGTGCATTGGTTGGTGTATGTCGTCCCTGGGTCTAAAATAGTGCTATAATGGAGAAATTTTGAGATAAGAAAATGCTGGGACGAAAACTATCCCAGCACGTCCCGTACCATACTTGCATATTGGAAACATTCAGAGCGCCCATCGGTTCTCCCCGAAAATTTGCATTGTTTCAAACGTCGAAAAAAGCCACTATATCTCCGCTTACAGTACTTTATGTAGGGAATAGTAGCCTACAAGGTGTTTCTTTTAATTCAGATGTTTCTTGGCGCTCCCTGCGTTGCACGTTGTCATGGCGAAGGTGGAAGATGGCGTCGATGTCGCTTTCTGGTGATTCCTTCGAATCGAAACAGCGTTCAGCTGCAGAATGTGGACAGGGGTGAGCAGCAGTTTGTGTCTGATGTCAGTCTCGTCAAGCCTCTACACCGTCAGTTCGCAAAGCTTCCTCCACTATGCATGCAGTGTTGTATCAAAGGTGAGCAAGTACTTACGCTCGATTGTATGTCTTCTTTTCGTGCGCTTTCAACCGGTGGCGTACGTACTGTACTGTGTGCTAGTACTGAACAATGTATGGCGCACAATGTACAATGAATGTAACAATGTACAATACCGTATTTACCTGTGCATAGCCCCCCCCCCCCTATGCATAGTCCCCCCCCCCCCCTATGCATAGCCCCATATTGGCAAAACATAAAAAATGCCCTATGCATAGGGCCCCCCCCCCCCCCCCCCTATGCATAGCCCCATATGTACTGTAGAGTACCTGAACCTACCTATATAAGCTGGTCATAAGCTACCCATAGTCACTCCCACACCAAGCTAAGATGCCTATATGCCTGCTTGGGGGTGTATTGTACTAGAATAACCCTGTTTTGACCTCAATTATGCCCTAAAACACGTGCTTTTGACCTAAAAAATATGCCTCTGCGCACCTCTCAAAAACATAAAAAATGCCCTATGCATATCCCCCCCCCTATGCATAGCCCCATATAGGACCTCTCAATTTTTGCATGGGGCTATGCATAGGTAAATACGGTATATGTATGGCGTACCGTACGTATGTTCAGTATTCTTCGCTGTGGGGTACATATGAATGTCTACGTACATACACAGTATGTCCATTGACGTTGCACGGTTTGTTACAGCAGTGTGGCAAGCGTGTATGTTCAGGTGTGGATATAAACGATCTGTTTATGGAGCGAGTGGAGGCATTTCTGGCTATGGTGGAGGGTCAGGCTCATTACTTCCGTATCCATTTGCTCTCCACCACTGAGCCTTATCTCGTCCGTCTGCTTCATTCCAGCATAGAGAATCTGGATCTGGGGGCTGCCTGGCTTCCT
Source organism: Epsilonema sp. ZAB3_2 (assembly GCA_030247985.1). Taxonomy (NCBI): domain Eukaryota; kingdom Metazoa; phylum Nematoda; class Chromadorea; order Desmodorida; family Epsilonematidae; genus Epsilonema; species Epsilonema sp. ZAB3_2. Next base: position 10,717 of record JASAMW010005950.1, read on the forward strand.
CGTCAGCCGCAACCTCAGCCACCACCTACTGCTGAAGAAGAAGAGGTACCTACTGCAGCCAGAATGCATAACATATATCCCCTCTATGCATTTTTGACTTCAATGTACAGGCTGTTTCATTTGTTATGTCACCTCAAAAATGCTAATAACTTCTGTTGTAATGAAGGGATTTCAACCAATTTTTTTTAGTAGAATCCTGAAAATTTAGGAAACAAGCACGCAAAATTTCATTAACGTACTTGCACTATTAAAGACCGAAACGGGCCTGACACATCGCCGAGATCTCCTCACCATTCGATTCGTCGTCTTGCGGGCATCAATTTGCGCCAGATTTTGTCTTTCTAGCTGCTCTGTACGTCGAGATATTTCAATTTGCAGTTTTGGTTTTCCCCTTATTTTACTCTGTGGCGAGCATATCTTTTGCGTTGCGCCGTCGTCTTTTTTGTTTCTTTTGTTTTCTCTTCGCTCCCCGCCGCCTGCGCGAGCGAAGCGCGACCGGAAAAAAGACGATGGCGCAACGCAAAAGATATGCAGCCCGATGCAGCTCGCCACAGAGTAAAATAAGGGGAAAACCAAAACTGCAAATTGAAATATCTCGACGTACAGAGCAGCTAGAAAGACAAAATCTGGCGCAAATTGATGCCCGCATGACGACGAATCGAATGGTGAGGAGATCTCGCGATGTGTCAGGCCCGTTTCGGTCTTTAACGAAGAAACAAGCGACGCCATTTCAGGTCCTATTTTTTGAAGTGCGCGCCTCCGCTCTTCAGCACTTGTGCAGTCGTCTTCAAAACTCTGGAAAATACTTTTCAAGCATATTCATAGGGATGGCGGCAATGTTCCTTCAATTTTTAGGCATTGTAAGTTGCAGAAGATCCTTATGGATGCTTGAATGGAGGGGAACAGCACATCTTCTCCCATGTGGACTTCGAAAATCGAGCGCTTTTCACGCCACTGCCGATTTTGACCCCAATGTTTGAGGCTACATAATTCCCTTCGTACTTTAGATTCAGCCATGAAATTTTGCATGCTTGTTTCCTAGATTTTCAGGATTCTAATAAAAACAGTTTGGTTGAAATCCCTTCATTAAAACAGAAGTTATTAGCATTTTTGAGGTGACATAACAAATGAAACAGCCTGTACGTATGTACCCGTGAGTACATACA
>JASAMW010005951.1:0-101679 GCA_030247985.1 Epsilonema sp. ZAB3_2
GAGTGAATGGTGGGTGACGATATTGCAGCTCCTGGTTCTGGAATTGCATTTGGCGAGTGATTTGCACGTCGTTGTTTTGAATGCGTTTGCGTTGATTGCTATTTGTACGCGTTCCCTCTCGTGTACGTAGGCCTATCTGTGATCTGTACATGTACATGTGCATCTGCCACCATAGAGAGTGCAGAGTAAGGTACAGTACTTGCCGCGTGCATGTGTGCGTATAACGCAGTGCAGGCAGCGAGGCCAAGTGCCGATCTGTCGTCAGTCGTTTGTCCGTCGCGTACGGTGGATGCAGTGCGAAGTAGGGTACTGTGGGGTAAACCCGGACACGGGGGTAAACCCGGACACCTAGTGTATCTCAGCAGCCATACGACCAATTGAGACAAGTATTCTACCGATCGATTCCTTGAACCTTCCTCTTTCAAATAAGCTACCATGTTGTTCGTCATTTGCTGAGGCGGCAAGTTAGAAAAGCTTAGGTGTCCGGGTTTACCCCACAGTACCCTACGTATGTGAGTGGGATAATGTGGCATGGATGGCGGTAACGGGGCGGAGGGGATGATAGTGTGTAGACTGTTGTATATTTAGTCGTTGCGGGGTGTTTGTCGGGCCATAAATCGAGTTTCTGCCAGTTTCTCTCTTCCGTCGCCTGCCCGCCTGTATTATGTATGTACTTACTATGCAGCTGCACTGTTGAGGCATGCGGCGGCGGCAATGTGGTCGCATATCGGCATCTATGCGCGCAACAGTACTCAACGCTGACACTGTCTTCTGTGTTGTATGCGTACATGTCTACAGTGTATGTATGCAAATACTCGGATAGATGTGTGCACTTTGCATACCATACGTGAGGCGTCAAGCGGCACAGATATGGGTTCTTTCACGGGTGAGAACAGCGCAGGGACGAGTCCGACGACGGTATGAAAGGGCAGCGCGCTGAACTGGCATGTGTGATGATTTATGTTGTGCCGTCACATAGCTGCTTTGCACCTTCCACTTTGGCCGCCTAAGCTGCTTGGAGGGCAGGACAGAGAGTGTCCTTATCATTCCTTCCTCAGCCTCCTATAGTCTGGCCAATAGCAGTTGGCACTTGGACTCAAGGCGAGTTGCGTAGTTTGCATGTACTTCTGCTAAATAGGAGTACACGAAGCGTGGACAGAAATCCGCATTTGTAAATCTATTTTACGCAACGCGCCTTGAGTCCAAGTGCCAACTGCTATTGGCCAGACTATAGCTGTCTTTATGATGGCAGTACAGCAAGGGTAGGGGTGTTCCTTCCTGGCTTGTGCTGCTTGCTCCTGAGTAGTGGTGGTGTGAAATACGAGTCCAGTCCAGTGCATGCATGCGTGTGGTGTGAGAATGGGCGGAGTGTGTGGACGTAGCGCTATGTGAATTGTGGAGAGAGTAACGGCGGGGGGTATGCTGCGCAGTTGGAGATTGATGGGGCAGTGGAGTCCTGGCTGTTGCCTCCGGCATCCCTCATCTTTCAGCACGGGCTGCCTGCTCTTTGCTCACTCGGGTTCGCTTTTGCCAGTGGTTTGTGTGTGGAGTGCCCCACCCCCTCCTCTATTGTGTGTAGGCAGAGAAAAGAGGGGGATCGGGATCCGAGAAGAAGAACAGTGGAGCTCATTGTGGTAATTATGCGAGAGTGGAGAGTGTGTAAAGTAACGCCGGGCGAGTATAATACAACTACAAGTAGTACGTATGTAATGTACATGTGCAAGTGGGGGGAGGGGAAGGGGATGATGAGTAGTCGAACAGGCTCTTGTTTTGTAATCGACGGCGGATCAGCGCTCGGGATTGGATTCAGTTGGAGTTGAGACGGAGGATGAGGATTTGGTTTCTCTTTTCGCCTTGGGTCGGTCCGTTCGACGTCGGTCTCGGCTCCTGCTTCCAGCGCACGCCACGCGCACTCCATCACTCTTTCCTCACACTGGTTGGAGGACGGGGACGAACTCTGGTCGGAATTATCGTTTTCCTCGCCTCCTCCCTGATCGTTATGACATTGGGGGCACATACAGTTTACACGCTACTGTAGTAGTGCAGCCTACAGTATCCATCCAGAATAATGTATCGTTCAGCAACAGCATGCGTGCCTATCTTACTCTTAGATGTTTCCGTGACTCCTCTTTTTCCTCGGGGGGCTAGTTTTTTCCTGAGTGCGCGTGTTCGATGATTGGTTTAGCTGGCTACCAGAGACAGGAAAGGCCACGATCGGTCCTCTAACCGAGGAAACCGACAAATCATTTTATCGGTGTTCGCGCGAACGTAAGAATGTGCGAATAAGTAATGAGTGGATGAGGTTGATGACGGCGGCTCCGCGTTTGATCTTCTTTGCCTTTTTGTTGCATGTTCATGTGGTACTAAATGTGTGATTTTGGGAGATGGTGACAATAAGATTGAAAGGGCTAGGAAGGAGGGAGCTTGCCGATGTGCCAAGGTGTCCGCTCAGTCACCCGCAAAAAATGCCTGCGTTCTCTTTTTTTCTACGCTGCACTCCAACTCCACCTTGGCCTGTTGCCGTTGTTCCTATATGCTCTCTCGGCCGGCCTCTTTGATCCCGAGCAGATGGTTCCGAAGAGGGTCGACTGATGATCAACCAGAGAGTTGCTTGCTCTCTGTCCGTGAGGTGCGGTGCGGTGCTTGCCTGGGGCCTGTGGAGCTGCGTGTTTTCGGGGCTTGTGCTTTTAGTAGCTCGTGGGGTCGGGGGCGGCTTTTGGGGTTTGTGTCTGTGGTTGGTGTCTGGCGACTTCCTGTCTGCTGCCACCGGCCCAAACTTGTCAAAAGCTGCGGCAGCTTTGCGCTGGAGCAAGAAGGAAGGAGCCGCGGGTCTAATGAATGAAGGAAAGTCAAAGAAAAAGAGACTGATGGTGGATTGGAGGACGGTGGAGCGGAGGCAGGCAGCAGTTTTTGTCAAAAGCCCGTTGTCAGTCGCAATGCAACAAATTGCGGGTAATTTGAAGCATATGGCCGAGGTATGGAGGAGCAGGTAGCGAGCGTCAGCAGAAGAACGCGCTTGTTTTCTGCCGCAGAAAAAAACGGGCGGGTGGATCAGAGGAGGTGGGGAGTTGATGAAAGAGCCGGGGCGGTTTTCGACACAAAAGGGACAGGCTGATGTGCAGCGGGGATGATTTTTGAAGTCTTTCTCAACAGCTTTTGATTACGGGAGGAGTGACGAGGGAACAAGGATTGTTGGCGGTCCGAGAGAGAGAGAAAAGGTTGCACCTTTGTGTGTCAGAGTACGACGATGATGGCGCAAAAAGCAGGTCCTTTCCGTCCTACCCATTTATTGTGTATATTTGTATACACTGCCTACTATGAAGTAGCAACTCTTTCTTTCTTTTGCTCTTCGCACTTTGAATGCATACTCGCTCGCCATCTTTCATCAGGGGGGGGGGGGGGGTGAGTAAAAAACCTTGGCAGATTCGGCGCATACATACATTACGGCATGCCGTCGAAGCTCCAGATGACATGCTGCAAGTGAGCAGAACAGAAGATACAGGGTAGGTGCTTTTCGCGCATGTGGTCACTGGACTGCTTGTGCAAGGTAGGTATATATGTTCCAGCAACCAGTGTTCTCGACCCACACGAAACGTTGAAAAACTGCTCTACTATGTAGGTACGTAAAGATTACTGTGCGGGCATGTGTGTCGGTTGTTTGAATGATCAGGAGTTTTCTGTGCATCGGTTGCTGAGGGATGGGGAGGTGAGGAGGTGGTAAACGGCGTAGATATATGGCAGCAGCCTTGGAAAGTTCAGAGTTGATTGATACGCGGTGCGTTGATGAGGAGTGGTTGACAGGAGAGAGGCGGCATAGGAAGGAGAAAAGACAGAGAAAGAAAGAAGCAAGTAGAGTAGGAGAAGAGTGGGGGGTTTTTGTACTTGCATGCAGTTGTGTTGTTGGCGAGGAGGAATTTTTTGTTTCCGAACTCGGCGCCGCGACAATTTTTTGAGACGGAGCGTCGCCGGCGTTGTCGAAAAAATTAGTGAGCTCGCTGGCGGATTGCGAGGCAGATCGGCAGGCAGGCAGGGCGCATTGGACGGATAGATTATGCACTGACATAATTACCGCCGCAGAAAGACATCAGAGCGGGCAGGTCTGCTTGATTGCTCGTTATGTTTCTGTGCTTCCGCGCCGCGAGTGGAGGACAGGAGTTGGAGCACGAACGCACATGCGCATGCATGCACTGGGTTGGTAGTGGGGACCGACCAGAACCCTCGCTCGAGCATACGTGGTCACAGGGTGGCTTGCTTACCTGCTTGCTATGCACATGCACTGCCTCGCCTGCGCAGCAGCACCTCATTTGGCATAACAGCTCTGTCTGTCATACCGTGGTCTGTCAGTGCGTGAGCTGTCTCTCAGCAATGAAGCTGACAGGCGGACAGGACAGGGGAGAAAAGATACTGTAATCCAGTAGGCTTTTGCCAGCTCGATGACTTTGAGTGTGTGCATCTGAAGAGGTGCTATGTCGAGCTCAAGAGCAGGAGGAGGGGTACGTACAAAAGATAGAAGACATAGTTTTTGCGTGTTGTTGCGGTGGCATACTATACTACTCGTGTGCAAGTATAGTGGGGGGAGGGGAAGCAAAGAGAGCTGGCCACTTGTCAACTCGAATTAGAATAAACAAAATCCGCTAACGATACTCCAGTCATCCACCGGAGCGGACTCAACTCACCTGGGCGTTCGGCATTGGAAAACACAAACGTCAGTCTCTCTCTACGTGTAGTGTATGTAGTATGTACATACGTATGTATCCGCGACAGTAACAAGAGACACCCGCTGGCTGCCGTTAAGACACGGTCGGTCGCTGTTTGCTGGGTCAGCATAAGTCACACCGACCACGTGGGGTTAGGCTGGCATTTGTGCTCTGGGTGGGTATCGCATATCCACTCCTACAACATTCCTCGCCTTGAAACAAACGGGCGTAGAAGACAGGAGCCGTATCGAAGGAGGAATACAATGCACACACTGCGTATACCTACTGTTTGCGATATAGGTACTACAACAAAAGGTGTCTGCAAACGCGATCAGGTCATAGCTGGAGCTACAACAACCAGCTTAAGCTAGGAGTGACGGCGGCGGCTTGTTTTCTTAGGCCAGAACCCTCGAAACATAATTGTTGCACATTGCTACACTGCGGGTGCTTGAAGTCACTGGTGAAGGAGCTGGGTGGAAATTGGGAGGAGAAGTGTAGTGTACAGGCAGGCAGGCAGGCAGGCAGCGGTTGAGGATGAAGAGGCGGCCCGCCTCTCTGTGTTAACGAGAGCAACGGCAGTGCAGTCGAAGGGGGACAGTACCGTGCGTGTCACTGTATTCGCGTCGTCACGTCGCAAATGCGAAGTCCAAATGCGAAATTGAGTGACAAGAGACCGAGAAAGAAAAACCATCTTCCTCCTCCCCCTAACTGCTACTATGTATGTATATGTGCAGTACGTACGTACGTGTCGTATGTGTACTCCTGCACATCGTCATCAGAGACAGAGTAGCCGAAGTGGCAGGCAGACAGGCCTCAGCAAAACGGGCGCAGTTGGCCAGTGTACATTAGAATTGTACTCGTCCTGATCTATGAGGGTAGTTTCACGTGGAGGGATGAGGCGGGGCGCCTCTTTTCGAACGGGGCGACTGCTGGGGGTGGAGGTATTTTAGAAGAAAGAAAGGGCGCAACAAGGCCGAAACGAGCGGATAAATGATCACTGTTGTTGTTCATAGGGAAGGCGGAGGAGGCGGTGAAATTTTTGACTGCACCGTCAGTATTTATGCAGTCCATAACGTTGTTTATAGGCTAGGCTACTACGTACGAACATAGCAGCGGACGGAAGCATCTGCCGCCGCTCTACACACCATTACACCTACGGAACTCAAACACGCAGCAGTAGCAGTATAGAGTTGTTTTTTTGTTTGTTGTTTTGTTGTTGTGTGGGGGGGGGTGGGTTGTGTGTGTGTGTGTGTGTGTGTGTGTGTGTGTGTGTGTGTGTGTGTGTGTGTGTGTGTGTGTGTGTGTGTGTGTGTGTGTGTGTGTGTGTGTGTGTGTGTGTGTGTGTGTGTGTGTGTGTGTGTGTGTGTGTGTGTGTGTGTGTGTGTGTGTGTGTGTGTGTGTGTGTGTGTGTGTGTGTGTGTGTGTGTGTGTGTGTGTGTGTGTGTGTGTGTGTGTGTGTGTGTGTGTGTGTGTGTGTGTGTGTGTGTGTGTGTGTGTGTGTGTGTGTGTGTGGGGGGGGGGGGGGGGGGGGGGGGGGGGGGGGTGTATACGTATCATATCATATGCACATGTCGGCTCCTGTGTCACTAGGCTTTGTATGTATGTGTGTGTGTGGTATGCATGTGTTTGTGTGTGCTGTGCCGACACAGATTTTTGAATTCGAGGACGGCTTTGGGGCGTGTGCGATTCATTCAGAGCGCGCGACAATTAGAGACGTTTTGATGATTTGCTGCTACCGTTTACTACGAGACGAACAAGCCGGGCAGCTGAACGTGAAGTGCTCTTTTACAGATCACGATGTAGGCGGGGATGTATTTTGATAGCCCATTCACGTTGGAGAGATGCGCTGGGCGTACCTTGACGTATCCATGGCTTGACATAGGAGAAGGCATGGACAACCATGGCGCACGCCGACCGCATTTCCTTTCAGTGTGAATGAGCCATAAGAGTTAGGCGTTCCTACCTTCGTAACGGGAAGATAGTGTCTTTTGATTCTTCTGTACGGTAGCTGTTTTTCCTCGCAGTTTTGTCGTACTGTACGCGTATCGGGCGAGCGTATGGGCCCGAGCACGAGGCGGATGGTAGTACATTTAAACGGGATCCTCTTGTCTTTCCCTGCCTAGTTGGTGGTGGTAGTGGATGGGGCAGGCTGCTGGATTGGATGATTGATTTGACTAAGGTTCCTCCATCCTTACACCTATGATGTATCCGAATATCATCGCAGCACGCAACGAAGAAGACTAAGAGCGTCGCCCACCGTACGGGGCCTGCCTACTCTTCTTCGACTTACGTCTGCGTGAAGTGTGCATACATATGTACATACGTAAGCCCGGGGTTACTACCAGTATTTTTCTGGAGCTCAAAAACCGTCTGTTGCTCTCTTTTTTCTCCCGCTGATCATCAACTATCAGCTGCAGGGATCAGCTGCGCATGTGAAGTATGCGCCCTCATTCGTATGCGTATATGTGTGTATGTAGGCGTAGGTAGGGTGGGGGACTGACTCCTGTTCCTTCTTGTGTTGTGTGTCGGCGGCAGGGTGCCAGCTTGTCGGCCGCTCTCTTATCACTACGCTGCTTCTGCTCGCCGCCACTTTGCGTGTGGTTGGAGGAGGTGGAAAGTTGATCAAGGTGAGTGACGCTTATGCTAATTGGTCGCTAAGGCAGGGACTGCTGGGCGATAATGATGAGCTGATGATGAGCGGGATGTGTGAGTCGATGTGGCAGGGCATCGGACGAGCAAGCAGCAAGGATTGAAACAGAGCCGGGCGGGGAGGAGCCTAAATCCGGCTCTGAATGGCTTTCTCTAAAGTGTGCGGGGGGGAACTGTTTATGGTTAAGAGGGGAGGGACGACGGCGGCAGATCTGTGCACCTAAATCACGGTTCCGTGGCTGAATTTGCTTCCATCTTCGGTGGTGTTCAGCTTGAGTGTCTCTGTTGGGTTCCGTGGGGGTCGATCAATCAGTGGATGGGAGGGATGCGCGCCGGAAGCTCCGCAACTCCCCGGAGCTGGTCGGAATGAGGCGCTGCGTGACAGACGCGCCTTACGGAGTACGCTGAATGGATGCGGCGCGTGTGATGGATGGCTTGATATGGTTTTTGATTGGAATTTGGGACATTGATAAATGATGGTATTGAAATAGTTAATGGCGGGAGTTGTAGTGGGCGAAGCGGGGAACGGGGGGCTGCAGGGCCAATAGCCGCATGTGTCAGACTGGTAATCTATGGCTCCCCGGCGTCCCGGCAGGCCCGGTTCCGTTTTTTGCCCCCACCAGCAAACAGGCTACTGCGGCTCTAGTAACGCCTGGCTTCCGAAATTGGGGAACATTTCTCAGGAAAATGAAACAAAACAGTAAGCGCCAACTGCTTCTCCTGCACAACCCACCCACTGACTCTCAGATGCACTAACCATTTTAGCTCCGTTCGCTAGGGCTGCTGTGCACTGCAATTCAAGAAGCTAGTAGTAAAGGACGTTGTAATCGTGCCAGGTCACCGTAATTGCACTAATTTTGCCTCAGGACCATGTTCTTAAAGCGTCGGATGCATTTAGTTGCAGACTAGAGGAGGAGGCTACAGTGCGTGCGTCTGAAAGGGTTTTTTAGATGAGCAAAATGGGCCGGACCCGCCGACCGGCCGAAGGATTAGTGCGTTTTAGTTGATCCAAAAAGGCCGTCCGGTCCGGACTTTTTCGTCCCAGCCCAAGACATCGGACGAAACGGACGAGCTTTTGTTTCCTCCCTCTTGAGTGGTCATAAAGAGGATTAGGGTCAGCGTGGGGGAGAGGGAAGGAGGGACGGGGAGGGAGGAGGGAGAAGATCTGTAGGGATGTGAGAGAACAGACAGGTTAATTCCATTTGTTCAAGAGGAAGGCGAATGGCTTTGGCCAATTTGTGTTTTTCTTGTTTGGTCCGGACCACTTCTGTTTGGTCCGGCCAGCCGGCCGCCCAAAATATCAACTAAAAAACCCTTTGAGTGACTCTGAACGGTTTTCGTGCCTCGGGGAATAAGGAGAGATGAGGAGGGTGACGATGCCGGCTGCATTTTGCTTGCCAAGTGCGAGAGTGTTTTATGGGGTTCAGGAGATGCGGCTGGTGATTGGACTATGCGGAAGGAAAGGAGGGTGGAAGTGTTTAGTGGGTTGCTTGCGGCAGTGCACTGCTGCCTGTCGGTGGCAAGTGATGGATGGGCGCCAGTACTCTCTGCCACTGAAAGATGGAGTAACTACGTGGACACGGGGGCGCAAGGGAGGAAGGAGGGAAACTCTCATCGTCGTCGTCCTCCACAGTTGGGGGTCTGTGTACAGTCGGCTGCTGGCTGCTCGGGTTACGCATGCGACCCGGTCGTTCGGCTTGGCGCTCCGCTCGCTCATCACCGACGACAGTGAGCGAGCGATCCGTGCACGCACATTGTTTTTGTCGCTGCATAACGCTGGCAAAGGTGATACTTCCAGTTTACTTTATATTATTAGTGTAGTTGGTGTGTATGAAAGCACGGCGGCGATTGTGCACGCTGGTCGCCTCAGGGCGGCTGGCTCCTGGTGGTGTGGATTGCGCGTGTGTGTGTGTGTGTATAGTGTCTGTGTGGGCCAAAACGGCAGGCAGTGGGCCTTGATTTAGCGGAGAAAAATTGAGTATGTCTGATGTCATAGACGAATGAGTTTCCAACCTCCGTTTGACAGGGCAACGGAGCGAATGGCTGAGCTATAATTCATCCCTTCGTCATTTCCCAGTGTGTAACGTGCAACTTCTGGGCCGGCCCAAGCAACGGCAGCAGCCAGCGGTTCAGAATCCCCTACCCGCTCTACGCTTCGGCTCTACGTACGTAGGGTACTGTGGGGTAAACCCGAACACCTAAGCTTTTCTGAACTTGCCGCTGCAGCAAAAATATTGAACATGGTAGCTCATTTGAAAGAGGAGAGTTCAAGGAATCGATTGGTAGAACACTTGAGATATACTAGGTGTCCGGGTTTACCCCACAGTACCCTACATACTGTACATACATGAAGAGGCTGGCGGCGTTTTTGGTACTATCGCACCCACTCTCGCCCCTCCTCCCAATGCCACGCACGCGCTATCAGTAGCGGAAGGAAGAAGCACGAGCCAAAAGAGTCAGTCATCATCTACGCCGATAAACAGCAGTGCGGCCCCTGTTGTGCGTACATACTTGCATTGCTGGGGTTGAGAGAAACCCGCAAGAGGGGAGGCATATAGAGCCATTGCATATGATCTATCAGTGGCCCGGCGCAATATGTGCAGTGCACAGACACGACGCAAAAAGCACCGACAGGTTCATGCAGCTTGCATCTCTTTTGCTCCTTGCTCATGCTTGTATGTTATGTACACCCTTTAGTGTACGTACTTTAGTAAGGTATACTATGTGTGAGCATGATCTGATGCGTGGTATTGCGAGAATGTATGCATGCGCTATCAGCTATAGCATGTTTTCAACCGGCACCAACGAGCACTACATTACATACGTAGCTATTCCACAGGCTTGTGCAAGGGGGAGACGGAGAAGCTTGTGCATGCATAAGAAGTGAGAGCTACAGTAATCTTGGGCGTGGCCGTCGCTTCGCTCCCCCTCCACATATGAAGTACGTGTAGGAGCAAAACTAAACGCCTGACTTGCTTGGCTGCCAGAGCCAGTCAATCCTTTCGGCGTTTGAGTGACTGAGGGAAGTCTACACCTACAGCACGTACGTACGTATGCGTACTCTAAACGGGGTCTTTGTGTAGGGACGGGGATGTAAGAGATGGAGTCAAGAACGGTGGCTTGACTGTGGAGGGATGGGAGGTTTTTCACCTCGCCGTCCGTCTTCTCTTTTGGTCGGACTTCGCTCTAATCGCGGGTGTCTCCTTTATTTGCGCCTGCGCTGCCGTTCTCTGTTTTGTGGAGCAGCGCGCGTTCCTGTGCATGGGGGTGTGAGGCTGTGAGAAAATGCCTGGAAAGGTTAGAGGTCAATACCTCACTCCTGCTCCCTCCTTTTGGACAGTTATGAGGTCGGCAGTTATTTACATAGGAAAGAGGGGCGGGAGGGGGGTGGCTCTTTGACAGCAATGGGGCACTGAGCAAGCATAGGCGGGATTGCTCTGCTTTGCATAGGTTAGGGAGCAGCAAGAACGGGCTTTTCAAGAACTATGGGATTACATGGGTGAAACAATGCGATGCTTGAGTGGGCGAAGGTAGGGGAGGTGAGGGAAACTAACCAACGTGTCTAAGCTTTTCGAAGGGGTTGTGTCCCAAGATTTACACTGAATTGGAGTATGGACGGAATTCATGGGAGGGCGAAGTGTTACACTACCGTATCCCTCCTGCGCTCTCTTTCTGCTCTGCTCTTTTGTTGTCGGCTTCAGCGGGCCGCCGTGCAAATTGGATGTGCAGTAGTGGCGTATATGAGCAGAGTTGCTTTCTGTGTGCATGAGCATGGTGATTTCGCTCGCCTCCCCTGTTGTGATTTCCGGGCCATTGGGGAAAGGCGCTGCGATTAGTCGAGGTGTGATCAAAAGGTGTCCATTGTGTGGTGGTGTAATTTGAATTCGATTTGTTAGGAAGGGGCGGCGCGCCCAATTTAAAGGATTGAGTCGGTGAAATGGCGCATGCGCGCCCGGTAATTTCCATGCCCCCCGCACATCACATCACATTCTCCTGCAGTAACGTACCTGTCTACGTGCAGTACGTGTGCGTGATATAGCCTTCTATGTACATGCGTTCACATGCGTACATACGTATAGCTCGGGCATGGGAATAGGCGCATAGAAATGAGGCAGAGGAGATCTGCTTGCCTTCCGCCGTCCCCGTCATCTCTCACCGCTTGTTATCCCTCGTGGAAGAGAAAGGAACTTTGCGCACTGCACGGCAACGGGCCCGGAGTGGGGTGGATAATCAGAATCCCCACTTTCGCATTCTGCTCCATTGACGCGCCAGCCGGCTGCACGCACGCGTCTTCTGCTTTTGTCGCGCCCTTCGCCCATTGAAGCAGTAGTAGAAAATTGAGTGATTATGCGGCCAGCGGAGGACAGAAGAGGACCACCCTGAGTTAGTTTGGGACGGAACCCCAACAACCGCCGCCGTCGACCCAGCACAAAAGCCACAGAGTCTTTTTTCCTCCACGCGTTCGTCTCCTGTTTCGCTGCTATCGCTCTGACTCCCAGGCCCGTCGGCGGTGATTGAGTGGTGGGTCGCTCGGGAGCGAAAAGAGATCGGATCCTCTTCGGATTGAGACTACGGTATCCGCCTATATTCTCTGCCCCTTTGACTCTCCTGGCAAAAAATTCAATTTTCACTGCCGCCGGTTGGCTGTCACTCAGCTGTCTCGTCTCATCCGCTCCATCGCTTTATGCAGATTGCAGAGTAGTTACTTAGGTGCATCCGCTAAAAACTCCGCCTGCCTACCCTCTACTTACTGGGTCTTGCAGTACGTAGTGTGCTTGCTTGCTTGCTGGCGGTGTATGTTTATGGTAAGAGTGGTTGGGTGTTGTGTACGTCTTGCTTCGTTACGTCTTGCTTGTTGTGTGCGACTGCTTTACACGATGTGGACACATGATATGTATGGTCGGTGTATGTGTGTATGTAAGTGATTGGTGCAGGGCGATTGCTGTATGTGTTGCAGGGTCAGCCATTCGCCTTACCAGCGACGTCTCCGCTGTTTCTGCAGGGGGCGGCGGGCTTTCCGCGCTCGGGCGCTGCCGCCGGCTTGCCTGGATCCGGCGCAGCTCTTTCTCTGGACCACAGCAAGGCGGCTAGCACCGGCTCCCCCAGCTACACGTCGCCTTACTTCCCCACCGCTGGATACTCGCCCAGCTTCGACTTCTCGCCTTTGTAAGCATCCTCGTTTCCATCTGAAATAAAAGCGTGCCATACTTGCACTGTAATGACTTGTGTATAACCTCTATCCTATATCAACCCATGGGGCTACATACAAGTGAGTATCGTATTTAGCTTAAAATGGTCGAAAAGGGTGTTTTCATCCAAAAGTGGGAATTTGGTGCTTATGGACTCGAATATGACCTTCTAAATGGCCTGCTGTTGTTTGGCAATCTCATGGATGCTGCTGTTGTATTTATTATACACGGATCGTTGCAGTATTATGTGTGGACGACTGTGCATTTGTGTGTGTGTGTTGCAGCGGTCCGGCAGGTCTGGCGCCTCCTCTTGCCCGGTTCAGTCCGTCGTTGCCTCCTCAGATGATGCCCGCTCCGTCCCCGGCTAACCTGTCTCCCATTCACAGTCCGCAGACGATGACGCCGATCGTGCCCGGTGTGGCGGGCAAGGACTTTCTCGGCTCGGCGCCCGCGCTCCGCCTCACCTCCGACCTCTTCGCCCAGATGGCGCGCAGTCAGGCAGCCGCCGCCGCCGCCGCCTCTGGCACCAAGTAAGCTACGCTAGCCGCCTCCTTTAGTCCTTAGACCTACAGCCCTGCCTTTGCCCTGACCGAAGAATAATGCGTATTCGTACCGGGGAGTGTACCTACTGTACCATAGCTTGTACGAAACAATTATAGTCGAACAAGAAATTTCATGAACCATTGAAATTTTTTCTCAGCCAATAAAAGACTTAGAGCACAGCGGTCAAACTTCCACGGCTAACTTTAGCTAGCCGTTCCAATAAAAAAAACCGCTTGCGTCTATCTGCTCTCAGTGTCGAGATCTCGCCAAATTCCTTCAGTACTGAAATCGTGTCACCACTTGGCAGACGCTAAACCACGCAAACCACGACACCCTACGACCCTGTACGCCCGATGCGCATTTTCATCGTCTTCGTCACGTACGCTTATTCTGCTATTTTTGATTTTTCGGGCATTTGCGAGGCTTAGAATTGCCCAATGGTCCACGCCCAATTGGGCGATTTTAGTACTGAAGGAATTTGGCGAGATCTCGACACACAGAGCAGCTGGAGACAAACGGTTTTTTTTATTGGAACGGCGAGCTAAAGTTAGCCGTGGAAGTTTGACCGCTGTGCTCTACGTCTTTTATTGGCTGAGAAAAAATTTCAATGGTTCATGAAATTTCTTGTTCGACTAGTGTACCAAGTGGAGGTGTACGAAACGCACTACTAGCAAATTGTGTACGTATAATTGTTGGGGTACGAATCGAGGAGTGTACCAATTGGGTTCGGTACGAACTGCAAAGTGTACCACACGAGCTGGGTACGAAACGGGTTGTGTACCCTGGAGCGAATGCTTGTTGCAGCGTGTCTCTGCCTCCGAGTTTTCGCGTGGGGATGACAGCCGGCGGCGGACACCGCGGAGCCGCGCAGTTCCTCGGCCATCCGCTCGCCTCCATCGCCTCTCTGAAACTGCCAAATGTGACGACGACCGTGACGAGTCTCGCGTCCACCCTCGCCTCACAGGCGCACTCCAGTCTCCTGAGCAACCACCACTCGCATCATCACTCAGGTAGCAGCGGCAGCAGCAGGAAAGGAGAGAGCAGAAGTAAGCATCACAGCAGTAGAGCTGGAGGAGGAGGAGGAGGGGGAGGTGGACACGGGAAAGATGCGGAGGACAAGGATGACAAGAATAAGAACCACGTGAAGAAGCCACTGAACGCGTTCATGCTCTTCATGAAGGACAATCGAGCCAAGCTCATGGAGGAGAAGGGATACAAGGAGCGACAGAGCGCGGAACTGAACAAGGAGCTCGGCAGACTTGTAAGAGAACAACCCCCACCCACCATTGTGCTCGCTACTTACTTTGCTCAGCTAATAAATCATGGCAAGGGATGGCATTGTGATGTGTATGTGTGTGCTTGTAGTGGCACACGCTGAGTCACGATGACCAGCAGAAATACTACCAGATGGCGAGGGAAGAGCGACAGAAGCATCTGCAACTGTATCCGGGCTGGTCAGCCAGGGACAATTACGCTATTCACAAGAAAAAGAAGCGGAAGAGGGACAAAACCACCGGAGACGGTGAGGATGCTCATTTTTTTTGAATAGCCAAACTGTACCTAGTACGTATGTACATACATCTATGTACAGATGTACATACGTAATGTACATACATGCGGTATGTATGTGTGTCTTGTTGCAGATAACTTGGAGCTGAAGAAGTGTCGCGCCCGCTTCGGTCTGGATCAGCAGGCGAAATGGTGCAAGCACTGTCGCCGGAAGAAGAAGTGTCTGTGGTTCCGCGAAGGAGGGACAGGGGGCGGCGCCAGGGGCAACAATCCCGGCAGCTCGGAGCAGAGTCCGGTGCAGGTGTCCTCCACGACGCAGGGTAGTCCGCAGGACCAAGAGCCCGGCGCTCCCTCCGCCACTCTTGCAGCAGCCACTGGCATGGGAGGGGCGAAAGGAGTGTCCGGCAGCCTAGGAGGCCCTTCGGTGGCCAAGGCGCCTCGTCTCTCGACCTCGTCGGACGTGAGCAGTCCGTCCGCCGTCAGCTCCACCACCACGAAAGCAGCCGCCGGTGGTAGGAAACTGAACTTGCAGCAGCAGCCTGTGAAGAAGGAGGCGGAGGAGGAGGAGGAGGGCAGCGAGGAGGACGAGAGCGACGTGGAGTTCAGCATCGAGGAGCTGGAGGCGGAGGACGAGGAGATCCGCGCCGCCGCCGCCGCCGCAGCTGCCGCAGCCGCCGCCGGACTCCAGCAGGACGACACGCCCACTCCGCCTCCTTCTGCGCCCGACGGCGTCCCCGTTAAAGCCGAACAGACGGACGGACTGACCGACTGACGGACGGACTGACTCTTCGCTTCGACTTTCGGTGGGCAGCCAACGACGACTGACTGCAAGCATTGATGATGCAGGGTATAACGCCTAAAGCTGTTATTATTATTCTCCTCTACTGCGGCTATCACCATATTCTTCAATCCATGATGGACACACAACGCGAACACCTCTACCTACCTACTCACAGCTCGGACGTACAGTACGTATCTATAAGCTTTTGCTAAGGAAAACAGAGTCGTGTGTTGCGCAGTGTCTATTTTTTCGTGTACCATATTTTTCGAATCAGTTGCATGAAGATATTCGCTGTGCTCTAGCGTTGCTTGCTGTTTGTAGTATACGTACGTATGTATATTTCGGCATTGGATACAGGATACTTGCGCGTTGCGCCTGTACATATGTACGTACTTTTGTTGTTTGTGCGAATTCAGAGTTGTCGACTACAGGGTGTTACTGTTATATGTCGTGTGTTTGGTCTGCGTGAATGAATCGCGCCTTGATTCTGTTCAATTATCAGTGTTTGATTGTTGTTGCAGAGTGTCGTGCTACAGCGACGTTTTCGATAGTGCTGCTGACTTGTGTTCGTCCTTAACTCCGTCTTGGAAGATATAGCACCGTACTTATGTACGTATAAATGAACGGCTAATGCTGCTGATTGTGGTGATTGAGTTGTATGAACTTCTTGAAAGAAAGTCAGGGTACCGTTTGGTTATATACTATGAATAACATTAGGTCTGGTTGGATTATAGAAGAGTCATGCAATTTTTTGGCTTGTGTCTGTATATGCAAATCAAATCTAGGTAAAGGTAAGTAACGTATTGTTCTGTCGGTGTGCATATGCGTGCTTTGTTACCGCAATAACAGTGTTTGCCTTTTCTTGAGCGCTCAGTGAATGTAAATGAAATTATCTACTTATTAGTGTTCTTATACTATTTTATTGTGAATGAACAGGTCAACATTCAAACAATGGGGTTCCATTTTTCAGCAATGCCCCATTTTGAGAGAAATTCGTTTAGCCGCAGCAACAGCTTGTAGGGGCTAAACAGTGTGAAACCATTTCCGGCTTTTGTTTTATTACGTTTCAATTTCGCATTTCGTACGAAATTAAATTGCAATCATTTGGTCGCCGCTGCCGCTAAAGTTTTGTTTTGTTGGGCAAGTGTGTCTCTTTGTTTTTGAGGGTTACAACGAACACAGGGTATTGTTCATGTGAGTGCTCGATTCTGTACAATAATACCGTACACGCTACTGTAGTTTTCTGGCGATTGAGTTTAGTCCGCGCATGTCCGCCATTTTTTCACGAATAAAAACTTTTACATCAGAACAGATCCCAACAAACAACGTCTGTTATGGCATCAAACAAGAACAAAATGCACACATAGTGAAGTTACAGTATGCCTACCTACAAGTACGTGAATTCTACGTGGCACGACACGATTTATTATAGTATTCCGATCGCCATGTTCACTTTTATTGTATGTTCGGTTGGTCTGGCCGCACGCGCGCTACATCCAGCGCATACAGCGACGAAAGTGTACTATATTTTGCAAGCAGCCCAGTGTCTGTTATTGTCCGCCATCGCATGAAAGCAGGCAGTCGTCAAAGCTGTCTGTTCTGTCGGTGTCAATTTCAGTTTCCATCAGCTAAGTCGCTGGTTGAAGCTTCTGACGGCACAATTACCGTATCCCTGTGGTTGCTACCTACATCTGCTGCTAGCTGCTCTGCTGATGCGCTTGCGTCATTTTCCATGCAGGAGGCGGGCGGAAGAGGATGATGGAGATAGTAGCCGCCAACAGCAGGGGAGGGCGTCGTACAGTAGGCCGCAGAGGGACCGACTACACCGTATCCGGCATCTGCTGTCATCATCACTCCGACGTTGACTGAAGAGGCCAATCCGGTCGTGTCGCTGACAAGTTGGGGACTGTACGAGAAGCCTTGCAGGAAACAAGCTGCTGGGGTGGTCGCACTAGTTGCCGCTAAGGAATTGATACTAATGCTGTTTTGGAGTTGCGTGTTCGCGACAGGATCTTGACGAAGACAGTATCGCCTCTCTCCTGTAAGTGCGTCCTGGTATTGATAAGCCGGTCTCTTCTTAGAGCTGCGCCGTTGCGACTGATGAGCGGAATTTGGCGATAAGGAGCTGGCGGGTGAGGCGGATTGGAGCGCCTGGGCCTGCACCAGTAGCATTCCGTCAGGACCGTAGTAATCCTCCGAGTACACGCCGAGAGTTCCGCTATTGTTAGCGGAGGAGGAAGACTGGGTCGTTGACTGATCTCCGGCGCATTTGTTCGTCTCTGTTCCTCCTGCTTCACCTTCACTTCCGCTTCTGCTTTCTTGAATTGGATGCATCAGGCTCTGCGGACATTCCGCTTCACTGCACAAATCATAAACAAAATCCCCTCACTTTTTTACCCCAATTTCGGTACATAGCGGCTGCCTCCTCGTGTACGTACGTAGAAAGTGAGGTTACTTTATTCACTACCTGAGAAGATGAGTGACGCCGACGATGCAAGATGGTCGAGATACCCTCGGTACATGGATAATGGTAAGCTGGCTCTGCATCCACAGCCAACCACCTTTCTTCCTCAGCATTCGGTAGTAGCAAGTGGTGACCTGATGCTTCTCCAACACTAAATCAGTTCGAGTCCGGTCAAGCAGTCTGTCTAGCTAAGTACGTACTGTACGTACGTATGCAGTATTTTTTAGAAGGGTAGATGATTGTACGGTACATGTTTTGTGAGCCTCTTGCATTTCCTTCATGTCTGCCACATGAACAAAATCGTAGACGCTCTTGTCAAGCAACTCTTGCAAATCATATCCGGTTAAATCAGAAAGTCTGAAACACACGACAAACGGAGGTACGAATTCATTCAGACAAGACATATGAATAGCGGGATGAAAATGTATTTTACTTTGGGCCAAGTGCACTATAGACACACCTCGAGTCCAAAAAGACTACTTTGAGATCCATACTGGCCCGGAACATAAAGCTGAAGGGGGAAAGCCGAATTTCAGTGATTGCCGTTGGAGGAAGCGTATATCCTACAGCAACCAAACCCAAACTCTCCACACATCCACCAGCGCTACTTTCTGTTTCTCCAAGGGGACTACTGTCCAAACTGTTGCGGTGCTTGAACTTCAAAAAGCCAGAACAGTGAATCACCTACACAGACAGCGCACATGAACTGAAGAAAGTTAAGTAGACCGCTTTAAAAATTGCCAATTGGGACGGTTAGGTATGCATGGGGAAGGTTATTTTTTTTAGAGATATACATACAGTACATTATCATGCTCAGAACTACGGTCAGTTTGCCTGGGAGATGGCACGAATGGTCTTATGTCTAATAACACTCTCCACTTACTTTGTGTCCCTGATCTGTCAAGCCCGCATTTCGCTTGGCCAGAACGCATTTCAAACGGAGAAAGAACGCTTTCTCAACCTCGAACTCTATATACAATCACTGGATAGAACACTGAAACCACTTACTTAGCGAAAGCACATAAGAAAGACAACGATTGCTGCTTGCTTCGCGCTTGCGGTGTTGCGTGTACGTATTTGGGTTCCTGTATAATTTGAGGCGTGCAGATGCATAGCGTGGCGTGGTATGGTAAGGGGCGGAGATACATATTACATCGTAGTCACCTTCGCCGTTCGGATCAATCAGAAGTGTCGTTTCCATGAGTCGCGGGTCGTTCTGAGTACGCAAGACGCCGCGGAGCTGCGCCTGATCGTCCGGGTGCACGTAGTCGAACAAGGAATTCCCGATTAACTCGACCTGGCAACGCAGTGTCAAATTCAATTATTCAAGCCTCGCCACGACCATAGATACTGACTCATGGCGCGGATTGCGTTCATATACACGGATTGTATCAATAGCGTCCCATTTTTGCTTGCGTCGTGTCTCGTTTTTATAGCATGCCACTACCGTATTTACCTGTGCATAGCCCCCCCCCCCCCCCTATGCATAGCCCCCCCCCTATGCATAGCCCCATATTGGCAAAACATAAAAAATGACCCATGCATAGCCCCCCCCCCCTATGCATAGCCCCATATGTACTGTACAGTACTGTACAGTACCTGAACTTACCTACATAAGCTGGTCATAAGGTACCCATAGCCACTCCCACACCAAGCTAAGATACCTATAAGCCTTCTTGGGGGTGTATTGTGACTAGAATAACCCTGGTTTGACCTCAATTATGCCCTAAAACACGTGCTTTTGACCTAAAAATATGCCTCTACGCACCTTTTAAAAACATAAAAAATGTCCCATGCATAGCCCCCCCCCCTATGCATAGCCCCCCCCCCTATGCATAGCCCCATATAGGACCTCTCAATTTTTGCATAGCCCCATGGGGCTATGCACAGGTAAATACGGTATTCGTTCAGCATGGTAAAAAGAGAGGCTTGGGATAGGTTGGACATTGTTGGTACCTGAGACAATCCGAGGTGCACCGAGGCCGTTTCCGTGATGTACATAATTTTTCCCTGCGGCGAAAGCACGAACACGAATCCTTCCAATGTCTGCAAAAGAAATTATTGAAGAAGGAAAGAATAGTGTGACGTGATGAGCCACGTTCCGTATGGCGATAGCCGGGTCCCGAAAAGAAGGGAGCGACGATAGTCGGACCGAACCGAACGGGAATCGAACCCGCTACCCTCGGTCACTGGCAGCTGTGGACTTAGGCACACCACCAGGTGCAGGTCCACCGGTATATGGCTAAACTCGCCTTACAAACTGTACCTACGTAGTTGACGTACTACTGGCTCCTGACGCTGTTGCCACACGTACGAACGCAGTACGTAACAAATAACAATAGAACGGTGGTCAGAAAAGCAGTGGTCATGCCAACCCTGTTGTGCAACCATGAGTGGTTTCAAAAAAATTAGCCAGTGAGTGCGGAGGTAAAAGTACCTACCTGCATAAGATGAGAAGCAGCTTCTGAAAGGATCGGAATGTTTCCTTCTTCCCCATATTCATCTCTCTCTGGCCACCAAGTCGCAAAACCTGAATAATAGACTGCGTTAGCCATCACAACAAGACTGTGGTAATGGTACGACCTTTGCAAAGTACCTTGTGGAAAAACATTCCGTAGGTTTAGATAGCTGGTGGTCAGTCGAATGATGGAAGCTTTGTCCAGTTGGCTAGTGATAGCTGATGGCAAGGGTAGTAAGTTGGCCAGCTGATAAAATTCATTGTTTTCTTTTTCTCTTCGACTTCGAGCTGTACTTTTGACGACCTTGCCGCTGCCACCGACACCGACACAGACACCGGGTCCACTCATTCCAGGGAAACCAGGAAGTGCAGTGGATGGCATGATGGGACTCACCTGCTGCTCCTCCATCGCACACGACGACCTCATCATTGCGCCACCGCAATCGGAAAAGTACTGTCTGCAAGCAAAATAATAAGAAACTGAAATCGTCAACGATAATAACAAACGTACAGTACATAATAGTCTTGCTGTTGACCATGGAAAAAATGAGATCGCTCAACCTGACGCTTTCAGACATCATTTTTTCTCCGCTTCAAATCTGCAGGACCAGCAGCTAATCCATAAGCTGATTGAGGGTCAAAGAGTACCGCATCTGACCTCTAACCTTTGAAGGAGCTTTTGCACCCTCAGACGCGAATGTCTTAGAGCGAAAGGGTAAGCGAGAAGAATAGGGAGGGGGATCTGCGGTGCCAGATGAGTGTTTTATTAGCCTTCTTCCTTTCGCGCCGACGCGTCCCGAACTTCTTAGTCGGTTACACACGACACGTAGGAGATGGCCGTTATGGGTGCAACCGAATTCTCCTCGAGGTTTCCGACACCACACCTGGGGCTTAGCTCTTCTGTCAACACGATCAGAAACAATTGTATTAGGATTCGCTTATTAGCCTTGCAAACAAGCCAGCGCCGTCTCAGATTCGGTGTCACAAAACAAATTGGTGTCAGTAGCCTATGCGAGTATGTATCGTACGTACATACCACATACACGCGTATAATACCGTATGTATGTATGTATGTACGTACTTGGACTGGCCAAATATTGGAATGCTTAGGTCATTCATGCACAAAGGTATCAAATCTCCAGTTATCAGTAGTTGTTAGCCCATATGAACTTCTCTGTTTGCTTAGGAAATCAATTTTCAATATGGAAATCAGATTGGAGGAAATGAGCAGCTAAGCTGGCTGCCTACAGTACCCCGTCCCGTCTGCGCAGTATATAATAGCAGCGTTTGCTGAATTGATGTATGTACTGTACGTGCTTGCAGAAAGAAAATAGATGGACTTGTAAAATTAGACTAACGAACGACAATTGTTTCTGATAACAAACAAATTTGTACGGTTGACGAAGATTTTGAGAAGCAGAAATTTATCTAGAACGTCGGAGATGTACCTATCTTCTCTGCTGCGAACCTCGGCGATTACATCATGAAGCTGTGGGTCGAGCAAATAAGTACTTCTCGTTCATTCACAAGTAACCGGTACGCGTAACTTCTCTGGCACACTCTTGTACATGCAAATGCAATGCACGCATGCGGGCACAGACAGTCGCCCAAAAACTCGGCTTCTACTTCATTGGAATTCTAGTAAAAAACAACTGCAAGCTGCACAAGTGGAAGCTACAAGTGGCACCACCACCAAACAGTTGTTTCTACACATGGTTGGGTTGCAAACCACTCCCCCTTATGCTTGCTCCGGATACTTTGGCCACATCGCCCACAGAATAAATTACGATACCTATCCGTTTATCCGTGCACATTTTACCGCAAGTAAATAAATACAATACGTAAAAAGCACATAAGTTCACGATCAAAGAGGTAAGGCTAAACAGAGGCAGGCGAAGTTTCAACCAATTCGCCCCACCGGTACTGGAGATATAGCAAAAAACAATTTCAGTACTTAGTGGGGTAATTTCGGCCACCTAACGACTGTACGGAATGGGATGGGAAAAGTCGGCCGGCCGACTTTACCCCCCAGTACTGAAGGAAACTGCAACTTCTACTGGAGCAAGTACCGACGTCAGGAGCTATCCACGCAGCAGAGCTTATCGCTAACAAGTGAGATCGATTTGCAATAAATGTTTTCTATCAATTTTCATATTTTTTTCCCATGCTAAAACGTATTGGTGGTCTGGGTGTCCCTTGATCGTGCGAGAGCGCTGTTTTTAATGAGTATGTTCCTTTTATGTATTGTTACGTTGTTCGATCTGTTGGTGAGGTTGAATTTTGTAAAAATTCGAAGGTGGCCGACTTTACCCCCAGTACTGAATTTTTAGCCAGTAGCATTTTTTTAAAATTCCAAGGTGGCCGACTTTACCCCCCAGTACTGAAAGACGCTGCAGCACTGTATTATCAGTGAGAGTTTTTTCTTCACGTCCACCACCTAGGAGGTGTAGCTGGTTAAACTAGCTGATTAAATTTCGTAACCTGCTCTGCTTCTCATGCTACAGACCGCACCCCGAAGTTTGCTCTGACCGTTTCAAAATATGCTTGATTCTTAGGTGGCCGACTTTACCCCCAGTACTGAAGGCAACTCCAACACTGAACTGGCAGCGAAATTCTTTCATTCACGCCCATCCACCAGTTAGTTAGAGCGAATTGACTGGCTATTTGGCTAGCCGATGCATTTGGCAGACTGTTCTGCTTCTGCTGCAACTGACCGCATGCTGATATTCGTCCTGAGAGTCTCAAAATACAGTTTTTTCTTAGGTGGCCGACTTTACCCCCAGGATAAAAATCGCCATAACTCTCTAAATAAGTTTAGCAATGCAGTCGCACTTGGCACCCTAAACTTAGCTTCAAAAGACCTATCTTTTGGTATATTACTTGCTTTGTTTCAGGCACTGGTTCCTGAGATCTGATTAGGTGGCCGACTTTCCCCCATGGTACCCTATATTTGTAATACGGTTGCGGAAAAGTTGCGAACGTCTGCGACTTCGGGCGGCCAAATCGATAGTCGGCGGTCAAGGTGAGTGTCGCTACAGGCTATCATCCGCAAGGCTATCGTTTTTCGTGTATTTTGATTCTACTGCCTGCCTGTACCGCCTCGGCCTGCTGGTCCCATGCATAGCCCCCCAATGCATAGCCCCATGTAGCACCTCTCAATTTTTATGCGGGGCTATACAGAGTGTCTCAAAATAAACCGTCAACCTTTCTGTGCATGTAACTCTGGAACCACATCTTAGATTTTCATGCGGTTTCTTTTATTTTGCAGCTAAGGCTTCAACGCAGGTGTGTATAAAATTTCAACCATTTCGTCCACATACTTCGGAAATTGCGACGGTTTGAATCTCGAAGCTCAAAATCGACGTTTTTCTTCGGTATGGAGAAAATCTCGGTCTCATTCTTTCAAGATACCCAGTTCAATGCGTTTGCTACCCTGGCACTGGGGCTAATGCATGAGATACGCATTTTCTAGCATTTTGGAACATCTTTTTTCATTACGAGGCTAATTTTGTTTGGACCATGCACAGAAGACCCCCTAATCGGCACTATCAGTTCGAAAAACCCTCGTTTTTGACCGCCGGGGAAAGAACGTGTTTGAGCAGCTTCCACTTGGCCTATGAAGCTCAAATTTTGTACACATCTGAGTTGAAGCCTTTGCTACAAAATACAAAAAGCCGCATGAAAATTTAAGGTGTGGTTCCAGAGTTACATGCACTGGAAGGTGGACGGTTTATTATGAGACACCCTGTATTTATGCACCGGTAAATACGGTAGCCGTTGTTCTAGAAAAGTCTGGAAGATTTGTGAACCGCCCACCTAAAAAACTAAGGAGAAAACTGCGTATTGTTCTTCCTTACTGTGCCGCGTGGGTCCTTTGCTACTCGTCATTTCATCCACACCGGTCCCATCCCTCGTGGCCGCACGAGGGACAGCAGGCTCTCGAAGCGAAAAAATAATTACGGTAGCCTACGTACGTGGTAAAAACGAAGACCACGACGCGCGCGCTTCTTCTTTTCTTCCTTCTGCTCGCTGCGCGCTTTGTCGTTTTCGTTTTTACCACGTACGTAGGCTACCGTAATTATTTTTTCGCTTCGAGAGCCTGCTGTCCCTCGTGCGGCCACGAGGGATGGGACCGGTGTCAATTTCATTTTGTATGGTTCGACGCGGTTCGACGGAACGAATGTGTGTCATCAATCGCTTGGATCGGAGACGGAGACAATCGCTCGTTTTTAGATAAATCAGAAAGCCGAAAGATCGATATTTGAAGACGGTGTTCATTCATTGAGCAGAAATATGGCTGTGAAAGAGACGAAGTTCTATGACATACTCGGCGTTTCGCCTACTTCGACTGAATCGGAGCTGAAAAAGGCCTACCGGAAGCTAGCTCTGAAATATCATCCGGACAAGAATCCCAACGAAGGAGAAAGGGTGCGTTCAGAACGAGAGTTGCCCGAGAAAAGTATTCTTGCAAGTAAAGTGCTGTTGTTGTTTTAGTTCAAACTGATATCGATGGCGTATGAGGTGCTGGCTGATCCGGAGAAGCGTAAGATATACGACGAAGGTGGAGAAGACGCTTTGAAGGAAGGCGGTGGGAGAGGAGGATTCAATTTCCACTCACCTATGGACATTTTCGACATGTTCTTCGGAGGTACAGTTATGCCATGTGTATGTACATTGTGCATGGGTTACAACAGTTCAGCTCTTGTGATCGACTCAAGTTTGCCACCAATGCTCCCACATTGACAATAATAGCTTTGCTTTCGGCTCAATTGAGCTGGTTAGACGTCTGATGGCGCGTTCAGATAGACAACTTACGCCCAATACGCCCGAAACAATTACTATTCCAAGGATTCGTGACTTTTTATGTCGAAATTGTACTGCGGTTGGAATGATGTTGCTCACTTGTCGAGTGTGTGCTGGGCGTTCACCGCTTATCTGAACTCGGTATAAGACAAAAATTCTATTTATCCTTGTGAGCTGTGACTGCGTATATGTGTACGGTATGTATAGGTCCTGGGACTGCATATATGTGTACGTACGTATAGGTCATTTTGGTGGTGGTCGAGGTGCGGAGAGGGAGAGAAGAGGTCGCGATACGATTCATCAGCTGCAGGTTCGGCTGGAGGATCTCTACAATGGTGTCACCAAAAAGTTCCGCATACATAAGAACGTCATCTGCGATAAGTGTGAAGGTGAGCGAGCGTGCCTTGCTTATTTTTCCCACGAGAAGAGATGAATTTTGAATCTGTTTCCCCATCGGCCATGTAAAATATCCCACATGTAAACCCCCATGGCAATAACAAACTTTGTCCTATGTCTACCTTCTGAATACCATCCGCATATAGCCCCATGTACTGTAGGGTACCTGACTGAACCTACCTAGCTGGTCAATAGCTAGATAGCAGTTTCTGCACCAAGCTACCTAGCCTACCCATATACGGTACGCACTGTATATATCCCCAGGGTAACCTCCTCTCAGACTCAGACATCTCGTATTTTGTACAGCCCCAACAAGGTGTAGTGTGTAACAAGGAATCTTGTGTTGCATGCAGGTCGAGGTGGCAAAGAAGGCAGTGTGCAGAAGTGCGGGAACTGCAAAGGAGTAGGGGTGCAGGTGAAGATAACGCAGATCGGGCCGGGTATGATCCAACAGACCCAGTCCACGTGTCCGCACTGCAGAGGAGAGGGCGAAGTGATACCGAGCAAAGATCGCTGCAAGCACTGCAACGGGAAGAAGATCGTCAAGGAGACCAAACAGATCGAAGTTCACATAGACAAAGGTACGGGCATGGCTAATGCCGCCTTCATCAGACGTCCGTCCGTCAACCCGTAGTATACGGTTGACGTTGGGTTGGGTTGACGAACGGACGGACGTACGGATTTACGGACGTCTGGTGAACGCGGCATGAAGGAACTGCGTTGGATCAAAATGCACATGGAAGCTAGTGCTTTGAGCCTATGCTACGTTTATGTTCGTTCAGTGGTCGGAGGCGTATTTATTGGCGTTGGATGGCTGTGTGTTGTTGTTTTTGAGGGATGAGAGATGGTCAGAAGATCGCGTTTGCTGGCGAGGGAGATCAGGAGCCGGGCATTCAACCAGGCGACATTGTCATCGTCCTGGATGAACAGGAGCATCCGATTTTTACTCGGAAGCACACCCATCTGTACATGCGAATGGAGCTGCAGCTTGTGGAGGCGCTGTGCGGTTTCCAGAAATCCATCGAAACTCTGGACAAGCGACATCTACTCATCACTGCATTACCAGGTATGATATAGTCGAAGGAAAATTTGCCAGATGCGCCAGGGAATCGAACCCTGAACCTGTCGCGTTCCAGGCGAGCAATCCCAGGCGTCCGCCTGTCCGTAGCCACCCGGCGGACGGGGCAAACCCCGTCTGGACGGGGTTTGTTTTTCAAGGGAAAAAGTAATTCGCAGCAGAAAAGTCGGCTTCCGTGGAAGGCTGGCAGTGATTTGAGGCAAAATGGAGGGCAGATGTCTCGAAGAATGCCAACGGCTGCAAATAATGATAAATGTCGCCTATTTTTATTTTCAATATTGTGCTGAGGAGGAAGCTCGAGGACGGTCAAAATCGGGGTCAAGGGATTTGGATGCCGACAAAGAGGAAACAGCCGTTGGTGGAGCAGAGCAGATTTTCGAGCGTTTTGACTTAGTAGGCCTACCGTTTTGCCTTTTTTCTTGACGTTTTGGCAACTTTTTCCTTGAAAAACAAACCCCGTCTACGGACGGGGTTTGCCCCGTCCGCCGGGTGGCTACGGACAGGCGGACGCCTGGGATTACGAAGGGGGTTAACCATTTGACTACACACCCGGATGACCTCAGCCACGCATTCCCCTTTCCCACATAGGCCTATGCATAAGTTATATGGCTGCTACTCTGCTCACGAGATGATGTGTGCCTGTAGAATGCACATGTACAGTATGTGGTGTATGCATGATTCGGGTTGCTTGCACAGGTGAGGTGATCAAGCACGGTGATTATCGATGTATCCAGGGCGAAGGAATGCCCACATATCGACAACCCTTTGAGAAAGGAAATCTCATCATCCAGTTTGTGGTACAGTTTCCACAGTCAAATTTCCTCACGCCTCAAAAGGTACTGAGTTCTTCGGCTGGGAGAATGCCGCAAAGATTTTTATTAGTGAAAGTTGAGGGTCGAATCTGTTGATCCTATGCAGTTTTTCGCGTTGAATCGATCCCACCCCGTGTCGACTTTGCACTCTTCACAGAGTCGCAACGTTTTCATGCTATTTATTGCGAAACACTCTTTCTATATGACGTGTCTCTGCGCTGCGGGAAGTCAGATCAAAATCACAAGATAGGTCGATAGTTGGGAGTCGATGCCATGTAAAAAACCGCATAAGCTCACCGACAGAATTTCTAGCTTCATTTTGTAATGCCGCGTTCACCAGACAACCGTACGTCGTCCTAGATACGTCGATGATTACTTCTAGATACGTGGGACGTAACGTCCTTACGGAAGCACGGACGTCTGATGAACGCGGCATAAATCTTTGCCGCATCCAAATTTCTTCGTGTTTCTGTATCGATTCGGTCGTGCATGTACCGTACATAGCGATGATACCATATTGAACATTGTGGTGTTTGCTATTTGCAGTTGAGTGAGTTGGAAAATCTGCTGCCTCCTCGGAGACAGTGTTCAGTGCCAGAAGACAGTGAAGAGGCTACGTTGGTTGAGATGGATCCGAGTCACGAGAATATGGGAGGAGGGAGGGGACATTTTCATAATGCTCACTCTATGGAAGAAGATGACGACGACGATCACCCCGGAGCTGTCAGATGTCAGCAACAGTAGAATTCTTTCGCCCATGAATGGAGCTATAATAGTTCGACCTCTACGAGTTCGCTATGGAATTTCAGTCGTATTGCTTTCTTTGCATGTACTCCTACAGAATGGGAGCCTGGAAGCATGGACAAACATCCGCATTTTTCATTATATTTCACGCAACACGACTTGAGTTCCATAGCTAACTCAAAGTGGCCAGACTAATAGCTAATAGAAGAGTATTCCTTGAGTGTACATTATCATCGTTGCATGTACGTACTGTACATACTACATACCAACGTATTTACCAGTGCATAGCCCCATATGGCATGGGAATTATTGTTTTTGAGAGGTGCTCAGTCAGACGCATGTTTTTGTTAGGTCAAACCATGCGTTTTAGGGCATAATTGAAGGCAAAACAGGGGTTATTCTAGTACAACACTGACACACACCCAAGTAGGCTTATGTAAGAGCTTCTCTCAGCTTGATGTGGGAGTGTCTATGGGTAACTTGTGACCACATACACTACGTCACATAGCTTCAGGTACTCTAACAGTGGTACGTACATATGGGGCTACGCACCAGTTAATTCCGTATTCATGATCAGAGTAACAGCGCTTGTTGTGCAGCTGCTATTGGTGAATGAATGATAAAAGAAACAGTAGACCTATCAAGTAAGTTGTTCTGTGCTTAGTTATCACCAGTCTTCTATCACCCCGTACTCTATGTTGCGTTCATTGGCTGTTGTCAATCTCTTGTCTAGACTTTTTAAGAGCCATAAAACTTTCGTTACTGATTGTAAAGCAAAAAAATTTCGGACGACGTAATTTTTGGATCGAGCGTCCGAAAATTTCTTGCTCCTATGTATACGTTGTATATGCTGCGCGGTTTCTCCATATAGTGATATACTGAGCTGAACCAGACTCAAAGTTCGATAGAAAAGTTTAGAACGCAGAAAGGTCAAAGGGGCCGTACAAATATTGCGCAATCGATTTTTGAGAAATCCCCAACAAAGCTTCTCCGGTTACTTTGACACCATGTTCCACATTTCCATCGCTTGTGTTGCGACTGGCAGGCTACGCAACCTACACAAGATACTACTTCCGCAACACGGCTCAAAATCATGGACGTACTTTATTATTCATAGACAACTGCAACAAAACAAGATGGCTTGTATGTAAGTAATTACGACGGTGCGACGACGACTGCACGTCACATGCACATTGCAAATAGTACAGGTAGGCCTACACCAATCAATCACTGTTTATTCATGGAACCTGACCGCTTTCTTGGCGGATGCGACTGCGTAAGGCAGAGTGTTATAGATGGCGGCGTTGTCTTGCTGCTCCCTGTGCTTTCGGATGTGCAGTTCCTTATGAAACTTGTGCAATAGCCAGTCGTCGAAGCATTTCTCTGCTCCGGCAATCAGTGCTGCGTTGCGTGGAGGCAGCGGAGGCGGTGGCGCCGTCTGCTGTTCCGTCTCTTCTCGTAGCGGCGGAAACGGTGTCTTCTTCCTGTTGTGAGCAGAAGCGGCAGCAGTGGTGGGACTGTGCAGATCTTCCGCTCCGCTGTCTCCCGAGGAATTGGGGCGATGCGGAAGCGGACGGACGGTGCTGCTGGAACTGTGCGTGCTGAAGGAGCGGCCTCTCCTCCGCTGCTCCTGCTGCAGTACTCCGCTCTCCCTGTGCATGGACGTGTAGTAGCCTTCTTGGTCGCAGGAGTACGCGGACTCCTCGCCGGACGAAGAAGCCGTGCGATCGTCGCGGGTGCCTGGCGAACTGTGGCCGGACGAAGATTCCTCTTCCTGCGCCTTTCGCTCTTGTTTCGGCGTTCTCACGCGGATGCACTCGTCCGGCACGTCCAGTTGATAGCCCTGCTTGTACCAACCACCTTCCCTACAACAATGCATATTACAAACAACATTATTCCTCTGCGTATGTATTGTAACGTACTGCGTACGTATGGCAATAGCGTCCGAGGCCAGTAGTGTACCCTAGGCGAGTTTAGCCAATCTATCCTCGGACCGGCACCTGGTGGAGTGCCTAGTAAGTCCACAGCTGTGTCCGAGGGTAGCGGGTTCGATTCCCGTTCGGTCCTATTTCTCTCCCCCCTTTTCAGTGCCCGGCTATTGCCATACGGAACGCGTCACGTCACAATATCTTTGTTCAACCGTAGTACTCTACATAAATTAGTACTATTGTATGTATGTAGTAGCATAAACACAAGTACGAACGTACGTACCTACAATACAGTACATACATTCATACATACATACGTAGATGTATGTACTATGTAGGACACGTATTCAAAAGGCGACGGTGGTAACATAATACACGCTGTACTCGCCCGTCGTTGGAGGAGTGAAATGTAATAGGCGCCGCTAGGTCAAGCAACAGAGTAATTGGTCATTTGAGCCTTGCAGTCGGCCCCTGCCCGTACGTAATCCCCTCCCTCCCGTTGCTCAGTCGGAAATTGAGCTTCTCTATAGTAGTCGGCGGAAACTCAATGAGGCCGACGCCACCACCCCCGCATTCGAACAGAGTCACTGATCAAGAACAAGGGGTGTGGACGGCACGCCAGGAGATGCCTGCCTACTACATAGGGTACTGTGGGGTAAACCCGGACACCTAGTATATCTCAGCAACCATACAACCGATTGAGACAAGTATACTACCAATCGACTCCTTGAACTCTCCTCTTTCAAATGAGCTACCTTGTTCATCATTTTGCTGAAGCGGCAAGTTCAGTAAGGCTTAGGTGTCCGGGTTTACCCAGTGTCCGGGCTTACCCCATAGTACCCTACGCGTGTATCGCGTGTACTTTACGTACACGTTCGTACTTGCATACTCCAGCACGACGTATACGTACGTATGCAATGCACCTTGTGCACGCTGCAGCACGCTGCATGTCCATTCTCATCAACGTCAGATCTACACGCAACACTTAACGGACATAACACTGACTGACCCGCTCCCCAAGGCGACGAATGACACGAGGCATGAAGCAGCACTGCTTAGCTCAGTGCACCCTCCGACAATTTAGCATCGTTCAAAGCAAGCGGGTCGATGCAACGGACAAGAAAGAAAGGAATAGTCACTTGACTTACTGCCACAAGACGGGACACCAATATTGTGCTAAATAGTCCCACACAACCAACCAAAGCAACTGGCATGCGCCCACTCGAACGAGCACAACATGTAGTGTCAAGACGGACGGATGGTCACGGGAGGAGTTTTCTTACAGAAATATGCAACCTCGTTCAGCGTGTACCTAAAAGTACAACATACCTTTGCGAAAGATCCAAGTTGCTGCCATCGCCAGTGGAGGAGAGGATGTTGGAGGATGGAGAAAACGGGTTTCGAGCAGTCGTGGCGCGTCCTCCCGTTGCCTCGGCTCCCCTCATCATCGTCGCCAGATGCAGCACCTGAGACGTGGACGATATGGGCAGACTGGTCAGCTTTTTCTTTTCACCCTGCTGCGACATCATCATCATTCCCGTATTATGAATTGGCAGCTGGTCATATAGCACCTCGTTGCTTCTCTCCAGTGATTCGCGCTTCCTTTTAGGCAGCCGTAAACTATGCGAACGACGCAGAAACCACCGCTTCAGTCCTCCTCCGCCTTCCGAGGACTGCTCTTTCGTTTCTCCCTTCACCCGCAGCTCCTGTTCCAAGGAATAACGCAGCCGGGTGCGCGACGGATTCACAGCTACCGGTTGCCGCCGCAAGCTGCCGTACAGACTGCACGTTTCCCGCTCCTTTTGCTGCTTAGTGGGACGGCGAAGGGAGGCGAAGAATCCTTCCTGCTTCTTCTCTAAAGCCGGAAGGACGTCGTAGGTAGACTCTTCGTTGAAGAGACGCGCTGCTGGACCCATTTCCTGCCCCGGCTCTCGCTCTCTCCTCCTTGGCGGCGGAGGAGGTATAAGTTTGGCGGAGGAGGAGGGCATTTGGGGCTCCCGGATGGTGGGCAGACGCCTCCTCCTTCCGCCACTGTCTGAGCAGGAGTAGGAGGCGGAGCGAGGCGGGGGAGCGGGCGGAGTGCGCAGTCCGTTGCTGCGCGCCGCCAAGATGCGACGCATGTTCGCGCCAGATGTATCCACCGCCACCACTGTACACTTGACCGCCGGCTGAGAAGCCGCCGCATCCCCAGCTGCATACTGCAACACAAATGCACACAACTAATTAGGGTACTGTGGGGTAAACCCTGACACCTAGTACATCTCAGCAACCATACGACCGATTGAGACAAGAATTCTACCAATCGATTCCTTGAACTCTCCTCCTTCAAATGAGCTACCATGCTCATATTTGCTGAAGAGGCAAGTTCAGAAAGACTTAGGTGTCCGGGTTTACCCCACAGTACCCTATTTTATTTTACTATCGCTCCTCGTCCTCTTATATCCTGCTGATACTGTCCCATCCGAAAGATGTGATGGCACATACTCGTACATAACCTACCTACGTATGAATTGGTATGAAGTACAGTTTACGCAGGTGCATCTCTTTCTCTGTCCCTTTTCTTCAGCTTGCGACGCGTGCAATGACATGAGCGTGATTCCCTTGTGGCAAACTCAACGCGATGAAAGGAGCACCAAACAGGGAGCCATTCGTCAGCTCCTTTGAGACGCGAGTATCAAACCCCCCACGCCGATTCCTCGCACATCCCCACGCGCCCTCGACACTCATCAATTTTGTCAGCGAGAATAAAAAACGCCGCCTGATACGAAATGTTTTAACCCCCTCCATAATCTGAGATGGCCGCCTGGCCCCTTGCGGCCACCCCGGCTACGGCTATGGCCAACAAGTGTTTTCTGGCCGCAGCCACCCCCACGGCTATGGGCGGCCATGGCCGCAGGGTAGCCGCAAGGGGTGTAGGCGGCCGTCGGAGATTATGGAGGGGGTTAAACAAGCTTCCTCAATAAACTTAGACCACCCCGCCCGCCATTTCAAACTATAGGTGCGTCTATTGTGTATATTTTGCGATATCAGAAGCAGAAGGAACTCAAGCTTAGCTGAATACTGCTCATCTCCATCGGCTATTTATTTTTGAACAGCTAAAAGCGAAGGGAGCAAGTAGAGACCCAAAGGGAAGAAGCGTGAGAAACGTCTTCTGCAGTCCCGTGTGGCTTGCTTCTACGTATTATAGTGCCCTGCGCCATAAGGCTAAGAAAATGGTCGTATAAGCGAAAGGGATGAAGGCGTACCCATCCATCCATACAGCCCCGCACCTACTGTACGTGTACACATCTCTCGCCGAGTGTACGCATATAGGCTACTATGTACGTACTTTTTGCGTAGTCTTTTCTGCTCCCACTGCGGATGGTTGATCAGTTTGAGTGGCGATGGAGTGAGTGACAGGTGGCGGTGGATGAGACAGGCCAGCTGCCACGTACATACGACGCAGAGCCGGCGGTCTAGTGCTGGGACTGAACATCGCCGCTGTGGCATCCATCGGCTTGGCGCTACGAAACAACAGCTTCTTCTCCCCCTCCCCCTCCATGCCAACGGCAGACAGCAACGGCTTCACCGATTCTGAAACACACGCTGCACATACAAGCATTGAACAAACAACGCCAACAAAAGTACCGTAAGCTGAAAAGGTGTATAGCCACGGGCCCAAGGCCCAGAACCGGCTACTGAATTGAGTGAATACCTACATGTACATAGGTTGGTAGAAGAGAAAAGAGCAGGCGACAAAAGTTCCGAAAAGAAAAAACCTTCGAGATTGGTGAGGTACTGTTGTATGTACGTAGGTAGGTAGGGACATAAGGCTACATTCAACGATTCTACTTGTAAACATAAATTTTGGGTCTCCTGCGGCCCATCTGCACGACACCTGCGGACAAAGGGGAGAGAGACTACGGCACGCAGCATTTCAACGAAACGGCGCAATAAATTCCCGCCGTCGTTACTTAGGACGAAGGGAATCGCAAAATAAAAGCCGACGCTACCAGGCAAGGGGAGACGGCAGAAAATCAAGGAAATCTTAGCAGATGTAAATGGGAGTCTTCTCTGAAAAGGTGTGTGCCATAGGATAAGATAGCCCAACGTAATAGTCGAACGCGTCGCCGAAACATACACCGGTTGACTGGGCCCTTTGTCGGCGAGTAAAAAACGGCGACATTTCCAGACGTGGGCCTGGGGGTGAGGGGGGGTATGTTGAACGCACCCCCACCCCTACCTCTCCATACCCCCACCCGTACCCCCAAGAAAAATGAAAAGCAACATACCCCCGCGTACCCCCAGAAAAAAAACAGCACTACGTATCCCCACCGCGTAACCCCAAACTTGAAATCAGCAGTTTGTCTGCCAGGACACGTACCCCCACCCTTTTTTCCTCTGGCTTACATCCATGCTCAGACTTTTTACATACTCCACAAAGTGCATGCATTGTCAAGAATTGTTGTTTGTAGTTGCACAATGTAGTGAATAGTTTTATATAATGGTTTATCCCTATCATTCTATACAAGTTGCTAAAGTATTCAACAGTGGAAATTCGATTTGAACACATACTTACACACCACTCTTATCAACCCACCACTGCATTTTGTATAAATATTACAAGGTGCACAATAAAAACTGTTGCACTGTGTGCAAAAAAATAGTGCTCATTTTTTGTTTTGGGGATAGATATAGACTTTGTGGGGTTATGTAGCACACCATTTACAGTTGGGGGTACGTAAATATGCTGGGGGTACGTGAGGTTTTTTTCTTGGGGGTACGTAAAAAATCTGGGGGTACGTGGCCAAAAAAATTTTTTTGGGTGGGGGTACGCAACACCCCCCACTTTTGACCTCCTGCATACCCCCACTGACAGACCCCCACCCTCAAAACCGTGCCCACGTCTGCATTTCCCGCTTTTTATGAGGCGGCGGCATGTAAAGGTGGCATGTTCGTGTCGCTTACCGATCAGCATCTCTTTGGGCTCCGGCAGGCTGGTGACAGTGGATTCGAGTGTGTGGAGTCGGCTGCTGAGCTGCTGCGAGCGCGCTGACACCTGGCGAGCGTCCGCAGACAGACGCGAAAACATCTCCTCCGCCCGCTCCTTCACCATCCCCATCTGTTCCATCAACGCGACGAGACTGCGCTGAAAATCTCGCCCCGCCTCTGAGGAAGGACGGGAAGCCTCCTCCACTGTCATCATCCTTCCACTTCCACTACTGACAGCCTCTGCTACAATACCATCACCGTTGTGTCGGACACTAATAAAATACAGTAAATCTCCAAAAACGAGGTTTGCAAATACACACACATCACACTCACACAGGTAAAACGCTGGCTATACGCTAAGGTCCACAAACGTACGCACGAGGCAACAAAAGCCACCTATTCAGACGGATAAAGTCCACGGAAAACAGAAGAACAAAAGAGGGACGCGAACACGCGACACCTGCTCAGCAGAAAAACGGGAACAAGCCTAACGGGGGGACCACAGGGGGCAATGGACAATGCGCAGGGTATGGTGGGTGGACCACGGTCGTACATAGGCATATGCAAGCGTTGAACCGCCCTCATTGCACATGCGGTCGTGCATACATACGAAAGAGAGAATAGGGGTGTGAGGTGACCGTGCAAATATGCCTGGAGAGGAAAAGAGTGCACACACCTCACTTTCATCGGAAGAAGCGCGCAAGAGGAAAGGACCAACGGCCGAGAAAAGGACCGCAACAGAGCACGTCACGACAATGACATGGAGGGATGGGATGAGGGATGACGATGGATGGAGGGAGGAGGGCAGAAGATTACGAGCGGATGGGCAGCAGATCTTGTCAACAGAACTGACCTCGTGCATATCCCATTCAGAAAAGAAAGACAGAAGAAGACTGGAATGGACGCGGCAGATGTTTTCTAATCGCACTCCTCCCAATAGTCTGCGCCGTTCTTCCAAGAGATAGCCGCACCGCAGCATAGCAAACAAACCGCTCGCTGTCTTCCACCAACCTCCCTCTACCTCTACTCGCCCACTAACCACTATCCATCCATTCAAACAAAGGTACATACATACGTATAATATACAATTTTGTATAAGCAACTATGTGTACATACCGCGCAACAAAGAATACCAACCAATACAGGCGCGTAGTATACAATACGGAAACGGCTTGGCACTTGGGTACATACGTACATACGTATTCACATGTCAGCGCAGAAAACGATAGAAATTTTTCGGAATGCTCAAGGTCGTCTGGTCAGGTTTTCGGCGTTTCTTCCTTTTTCCAGAGGAAAGCTATCTATCTGAAGCGATCATCTCAAATGGTGGTTCCACAACCATTCTTCCTCAACTCGATCAAAACTCCAACATTCTCAACGGTTCGAGTATGCTGCTTGAATCCAATATACTCGAGTATCGTCGGTCGTGTACGAGCACGAACGAACGCCCAGCACCAAAACATTTTGGCATAACAAAACAACGTCCGGTCCGAGGGTCCGCGACCGCAGTCCGCACGCGGTCCGATTCCGAGTACAGCACCGACGCCGGCACGCCAACGCAGAATAAGCCCAGTCAGCAAGCTAGCGCGCGCGCACACGCGACACGCGGTGCAGTGCAGCGCGACAGGCGCACACGCGCACATTTTTGTTTCGCGCAGGCTGGGCTGGAGCTCCCGCCCGCCCGCGGCCCCGCGCTCGTGTCGTCATTGCCAGCCAGCCGAAGAAGATGAGCGGAGCGGCGTTTCGCGTGTCGAGTCGAGGAGCAGCTACAGAGCCACGCCTTTCTGCGCGCGGTGATTGGTGGATTCGTTACCATGGTAACTGCCAACTTCTGGATGAATGCCAAATAAACAGCTGGTTGGTTTTGCTCCATGGTTTTGCCATGGAGGGCTCAATTCTAAACCACACAAATGGAGGCGACACTCATTTCCGTCGCTTTCGTTATTGGGCCACTTTTATACGCACAGCCATACAAATAGCGAGCATTATTGACGTTTTACAAGAAGTGTGGCTGTTGTTCAGGACGAAAACATGAATAATAATGCAGAAATGCAAGGAAAATACGTACATATCAACTAGTTCAATCATCATGAAGCCACTTCATTGATTTATTGCATGCATGACTAGTATGGTGATATACCTGGGGATTGGCACTTGGTTCATGGGTGTCCAATATCACAACACAGGAGTTGTTGACAGACAGAGCTCCAAGTAAAGCTGGGGTAGCTACTGGGGATGCAGC
This sequence comes from Epsilonema sp. ZAB3_2, assembly GCA_030247985.1. NCBI lineage: Eukaryota > Metazoa > Nematoda > Chromadorea > Desmodorida > Epsilonematidae > Epsilonema > Epsilonema sp. ZAB3_2. The sequence continues at coordinate 37,265 of JASAMW010005951.1, forward strand.
TAAAGTTTCAGCTGCAGTGGAGTGAGTGGTGGAGCTCCAGGTGTAGCTGGATGGCTGATTTGAGTTTCAAATATGGAGATGATAGGCTAGTGAAATCTAAGAATTGTTGAGGTGGCTTATATAACTTCAGGTGGAGCTAGAGTGGCTACTAGAAGTCCAGATGAAGCTTGAGCAACGTTTGGGGCTCATCTAAACTTTTAGGTGGCGACTGAAATAGCTGATGAAGTTCCAAGTGTTGCTGGAGTCATTGATGGGTAACTAAGTAGAGCTAAGGAGCAATATGGCTGGTAAAGTTTTTCATAGGTGGAGCTCCAGATGGGTCTAGAGTGGCTAGTGGAGCTCAAGGTGGACCTGCTGGAGTGGCTGGTTGAGCTACAAAAGGAACTACACTGACTGGTTGAGATGGTTGAGTACATTTCCAGCTTATTTTGTACTACAAGTAGCAAAGAAATAAAATATAATTGAGTTCACATGAAAGCCGAAATCCTACTGCATAGGCACAGCTTCATTTTTTCCCCAAAACCTCAGAAATGATTCAACAAGAAGCGGTGAACTAAATTTAGTGCTATGTTTTGTGTGATGAGGAAGCGAAAAGTGGCCCATTAGCGAAAGCGCCTAGCGCACAGTGAAGTTTAGCGACGTGTCCTGTATTGACGTAGAATGGTGAAATTCAGCCGTCCATGGTTTTGCTTTCTGACGCTTAGTAATGTTTGTGAAGTGATATCATTTCGATTTTCATTCTCTTTCAGGCTTTTTCGCATTTTCCGACCTGAAGAAGGAATGCGCGCTCAGACTCACTGTGAATGAAATCATGGGAAGCGGGTTTGATTGAGTGATGATGGGAGAAAAAGCGGACGGCCTTGCTTCTCCTGCCATGAAACGACAACGATCAACGGTTTGTATAACGGATTATAACGGAATTGGTATATACTTAGTATCCACCATATGCAATAAGAGCCAGTGCTTGAAAATCAAGGTTAATTTAGAGGGGTCACCTCGCGACCAAGCACTGGCTCTTATTGCATATGGTGAATATAAACTCTTGCTAACTGTGTTTCAGGCGCTTCCGACTCATTCGACGCGACATCCTGTTTGGATATTGGCACATGACAGTCAAACAGCTCTCGCAAAGGAAATTGTGGCATGCTGCGAAAGCTGGGAAGCCACGGAAGCCTCATCTAACGTAATACTTGAATTACCTGGATGAGCGATGCACGTCAGTCAGACAGACGGCTGGAAAGGGAGGCATCTGCGCCACAACTGCATGGACCTTTTCGGGCATGATGAACATGGTAGCTCATTTGAAAGAGGAGAGTTTAACTCATACCCCGACCTGGCGTCATTGTTGGCAACAACTTGTTCACTTGTTGTCGGTTTTGTTGTCCGTTTTGTTGTTTGTTGTCCGTTTTGTTGTCCGTTTTATATGGGTGTTGTCGGTTTTGTTGTCGGTGGAGAACAAAATTGACAACGAACAACAAAACCGGCAACACCCATATAAAGCGGACAACAAAACGGACAACAAAACCGACAACAAAACCGACAACAAGTGAAAAAGTTGTTGCCAACAGTGATGCCAGGTCGGGGTATGAGTTAAAAAGGAATCAATTGGTAGAATACTTGTCTCAATCGGTCTTATATGGCTGCTGAGACATACTAATTTAGCCCCGTGTCCGGGTTTACCCCACAGTACCCTACTGCATAGTGTTTATGTACTGTGCTTGATACGAAGGAAGTTGGTTGTGTAGACTCGACCAGCGGAGTTCAAGTCTGTTCTGCACTGGGGAAAGTTCGCTGATGGATTTCCGAATTTGTTCATTCGGAATGTGAAAGAGATGGCTGGAAAAGACGGTACAGTACTGTACGTACACATCAATAGGCAATCAATAGTACGTGCACATCAATGCGCTCTTGCTGTATCAGCGGACATTTTGATTTCATTTGCAGTGATTTTTCTGGCTTCTTTTCACTCAGTGGATGTGATTTTCGAGCAACTCAGCATGATCTATGAGATTCCTCGCTATTTGGCCCACTCCTGTACTGTGATACTTCCTTATTTCCCCACTGGCACCATGGAACGCGTAGATCTGGAAGGACAAGTGGCTACTGCTAAAGTACAGCGACGTGCGTTGCCTTCTTTCTACATATACATATCACTCATTCGTACGTACTGCAAGGTAGCGAGTGTCCCAATTTTGCGCAAAATGGTACATTTTCTTGGAGAAAACCATAACCGATTCAGGACACGCTACTCATTCGTTCCCTTGTAGAAAAATAGACTGAGTGGTGTTGTGATTTAGACGTTGACAACCATTTTGTCAGAAATCCCTTCCACTGCTCGAGGTCCTGTGCAGATCGTGATCTTCGACATACACGCTTTACAGGAGAGGTTCTACTTTTCCAAAACTGTGATTCCCAGGTTAGACAAGGCAGGTGCCTGCAGAAGTTACGTATAGCCAAGTGGTATAGCCATGTCTCTTGTCTTTGTTCATGTCAAGGTTGGAGACGGCTATTCCTCTGCTGATTCGTGCTTTGCGTCAGACATTTGTGAAGAATGAGGCATTGGCCGTGGCATTTCCGGATGACGGAGCTGAGAAACGCTTTTCCAAACTCTTTCCCTCCTCTTGGAGGCGCATCGTCTGCACCAAAACCAGAGAAAGGGATAGAAGGCTCATCAAACTGAGAGAGGGTACGAAGACGATATGTAAGTATGTAGGGTACTATGGGGTAAACTCGGACACCTAGTATATCTCAGCAACCATACGATCGATTCAGACAAGTATTCTAGCAATCGATTCCTTGAACTCTGCTCTTTCAAATGAGCTACCATGATTATCACTTGCTGAAGCGGCAAGTTCAGAAAAGCTAAGGTGTCCGGGTTTACCCCACAGTACCCTACTACGAAAAGGTCGTGAGTGTTGTTTGCTTTTTCTTGCTAAACACATTTGTACTGCAGGTGACCCCACAGGGACTGCGGTAATATTGGTTGATGATCTCGTTCAGACCGGCGGCACTTTAGTCGAAGCAGCCAAAGTGAGTAAGTCCTGTTGAGTTGAATCTTCCTTTTACCAATACACACTATGTATGTCAAGCGGCATTGTAGTCTGTGTATGCTGTACACACACACTCACCATCCTGCATTATGCGGTCGTACTGTATCGACTTTTATGCATTACTGCGTCCTAGGTTCTGAAAGCGTGTGGCGCGGCGAGTGTGAGCGCCTTTGTGACTCACGCTGTCTTTCCCCGAGAATCTTGGAGGAAATTTACAAATCAGAGCAAAGAAGAAGCTCTGTTGACGCATTTCTGGATCACAAACAGCATACCGCACGCAGCTGAGATCGCCAAGCATCCACCCTTTCATCTGCTTTCACTTGCTCCTATCATTGCCGACTGCTTACTCGGCTTCGACCTCCAACAACCAGAATAATTTGCACATATTGCGCTGTGCTCTTTGAATATTGCTTATTTGAGTACTATTTGAGTCTATTTGTGGCTTTTCAAGTTTTTTTGGGACACTGTAAGTAGACCTACATCAAATCATCATATCAAATAATACTATAGCCTACGTACACATCAAATAAGTGTAGGGAACTGTACAGTACACCGATATGTATTCATTTTACGCTAATGTCCTGCCATCAAAACCGGCCGTCACATGAGCTTTATGTGTGAAAGCCTGTGAAACATCACGTCTTTTTCAGTGACTTTTGAATAATTGCCATTCTCTGAAACAAGCAAGTTATTATAGTGCTAGATGTCGTACTTACGTACAGCGCTAGGCAGACGTATTGGTATTGCTTAGTGTTTATCTTTACTTTGCACAGTAGTTTGTCCTATTACCGTCATGAGTTCTAAGTACTGACGAGACGAGTGCGTCGTACATCGATGTGCAGTGCAATGTGTCAAAAAAAAGTAAAAAGTAGGTAGGCTATTCTTGTCGAGACGTACGATACCTGCTGATGAGCTTCAGTAGCCATTGACTTCGCTGGAGGTTTGACATCTTCAGATCCGAATCCGGGTATGTGAATATTCCAGTTCCTTTCTGAATATACAAATGCCTTCTACACATTGCAACGCTCCAAACGTCACTTGGTTGAATCCGTAATGTAGGCTACTTTTTTCTTACCCAATGCTAAACGAACGTCTTTCGCTTCCAACGTAGTGGACTTGCGATGTTTGGCTAAGCGGCATGAATCAGCCAGTAGACGCTCTACGAAATCATCTGTGAGCTCCAACAACGCTTCCTTCACATCTTCATCCAGCTGCTCAGACGGATCAATCTCATGCACCAAATCCTCCAGTCGTTTCTTATCCAACACCTACAATACAGCACTTATGAGTAGTGCATATGCGTCGCTCATCGAACAATGGGGCGCTACACACGAGCTCCGAACGAATTCGGTCCGAGATGACTTCGTTAAGCGAACTCGGAGATTTTCCATGTTGAAGCATAGTCAGGGCTCCGAATTCGGAGTTTTCGACTGTGGCGCCAACCATCAGCCCATCTCTTACACTCGTATCCGCGGCTACTTCGACGCCTCCGCCAGTAGGCTCTTTAGATGAGGATGTGGCTTCAGCATTTGGCATTGCTCTTCCTCCTGCGCTCGGTTGTTTCTGCGACTCGACTGCAGCCGTTTCTGCTTTTCCTTGTTGTTGCGGCTGCGAAGTAGGAGTAGTTGTTGGAGTAGTGGCAGAAGTAGTGGTGGTAGTAATGGGTTGCTGTGGCGGTGGAGGTTGCTGCTGGGGTGCTGCAGGACTGATTTGCGAGGGAAGATGCGGTCTTTGCATGCCGGCTGCGGCTCTTTGTTGCTGTAGCTGTTGTTGCATGGCGTACTCTTGTTGCTGTTGTGACGCTGAGGAAACGTGGATGAGACGAGGTTGCGGCTGCTGCGACTGCTGTACAATCATTGGCTGCTGCTGCTGCTGGTAAACCCCTGAAGAAATGCAGAACATGAAGTTCGACGGCTCTAAATCCGTCACATTCAAATCTCAATCTCTCGGGACGTCCACTTACGTCACGTCACTACTTTGCACACTCTGAATCAACCTGGCGGATCACTCCTACAGTAGGCCTTGACACATACGTATCGTGTACGTACACCGTGTATGTACCATACATGTAGGTGGCACGCTCGTTCTTGTAGTAATACGTAGGGTACTGTGGGGTACGTAAACCCGGACACCAAGTACTGTATATCTCAGCAAACAAGACCGATTGAGACAAGTATTGTATTCTAGCAATCGATCCTTGAACACTCCTCATTCAAATGAGCTGCCATGTTCATCATTTGCTGAAGGGGCAAGCTCAGAAAAGCTTAGGTGTCCGGGTTTACCCCACAGTACCCTACTTCCTTTCTTCTTTGCGCAGAGTTTTTTCTTACCTCCCGGATTCGGATGTGGATGTCGTTGCATGAGAATGGCGCCGGGGGGTAGGTGGAATGCCTGCGCTGCTTGAGTCGGGGGCGCTGTCATGTGCTGTGGACTGGCTACGTAGCTCACGGCCGCCGCCTGCGCTCCTCCGTAGCTCCCAGACACGACTGGCTGCATCTGCGTCGCCGGCTGATAAATCACCTGCTGCGCTGGCTGCTGCATAGTGTGACTAACTGGTCGTACTGAAAGAAACCAAACACGAAGCAACATAAACAACCGAGCATGGTCAATCAGCTGCAAACTACAGCCGTTGCGGGTGGTAGCGCCACATACGGCAAGATTAAAGCTTGCCCCCCAGTCTGTCCTGTGAGGTTAGTATGAGCATGAGTACGTTTACCTAACATAGCGTGGGGCAGAGGTTGTGGTTGTCGTGGCATGGGTGGTGAGCCCATGGGTGGGGAGTGATGGAGTTGGTGGTGGTAGTATGCTTGCTGTTGTTGTGGTTGTGGTGGATATGGGTGGAAGCGAGCAGTAGTAGGCATACTCCCGACTGTGCCATGATTCATGTGGTGTGTCAAGCGTGGTTGTTGTGCTAGTTGTTGTTGTTGCTGCCCCGTGGGAGACACGTGTACTGCTCCCGTTGGAGGAGACAGTTGCTGCTGCTGCTGCTGCGCTGAAGTCACATGAATCGGAGACAAATGAGCAGCCATGCAGCAGCTCACATCTAGACACACACAGGCTCTTGCTGTTATTCTCTTTAGCTATTCACGAGTACGTACACAAATATATTTCGGACAAGTGATAGATAGAACGATAAGAAACGTTCATTGATTGGTACGGCATGCACAACTTCACAATCACAGACAAGAAAACTGTGCGTACTGCAACGATTAGATTAGAAGACAGATAATATGCACATGCAATGTCCAATGACCCTGACTCTTCTTTCAAGACGGTTGCGCGCACAGTAAGCTTGCTAAAGGGGCATACTGTACCAAGAGTAAATAGCAAGCGTCACGATCAACAGTGCTTCGGATACGAAAGACAAATGACATTCCGTGCGTGATATGGCGTGAAGCAAGTGTTCAAGAAAGAAAGAAGTTGGGAGTCTGTCGCACAGACGTCAGTATTTTGTAGTGTAAACTACGTCGACAGCTCCACGTACCTACCACAGCCTACAGCGACAACCACCAAGCATTCCACTCACTTCACCAGACGGGAGAAGAGGAAAGGAAGAGGATAGCATATCATCGTCAACCACAATAGCTCACGATAGATACCCCGTGCCTGTTTTGGGCGGGGGAAGTCTGTGACTTCAATTACCACATAAACTCAGACAAGTCAAACGAATGATTTTACTTCTTCAAAACGTAACTCATCATCAACGAAACAAACAAATGGAGATCGAAGTTACGTGCAGTTTAGCTACAACTACGTATGAGCTCGCATAACACATGCACGCAGCACACTCGCTACCGAATGAGATACAGATACCTAAAAGAGATTCGCAACTTCACAGCCAATGGTACAGTGTACAAAATAATAGCAAGCTAAAACAGTGATGAGCATTTCGTAGACAACCTGACTGCAATGTAGTGCTTGTGAAACGCGGGTAAAAGGAACAGAGCAAACTGCTGAGCTGAGATTGTATAGGAAACCGTCAGCCGAAGCTGTCAAACCGTCAAAGCGATCAAACAAAACGGCTGTCAAATGGTTTTCTTGAGTCCAAATATTCCGATGAGTACTGCAGCCTCAGCCAAAGCAGGGATAGCCGAGCCTCCGGCAAATACCCACCAGTAATAGTCACAGGTCCACACATCCCACACAAAGAACGCCAACGCAACACAAGCAGCAGCATGAAGGCCAGTAGCTACAAAAGGAGAGAAACATTACGCCACAACTTCTCAATCATAGCACAAGTAATATGTGTTATCACGTGTGAAGCGTCTCATATTGCTTACAGATGATTGCAGGAGATATCATGAAGGTAGAAAGACCGCCCAAGAATCCGAACAACTCCAAACCGATAAAGCCAATGGTCAATGATAAACCAACGATTAGCCTATAATAATCCGGCAACCCTTCCTACTGTGTACTCGGCGTTCCTGGTAGTACTGTACTTAGCTTCAGGTACCATCAATACATATGGGGCTATGCATAGGGGCAAAGGGCATTACTTACGTTTTGCCAATATGGAGTTAGGGCTGTGCACCGGTAAATACGGTATGTGGTGTGGTATGTACGTGGCATATGTATTGTACATTGTACGGAACATAGACTGCATTTGCTGCATGCATACTACATGCTTACTGAGTGTCCTTTCTGTCATACTGCTCGAGAGTGTAATCAATAGGCAAGCAAGCTTCCACATTTTCCTTCTAAAAATATCAAAGTAAATCTGATATCATTTTACTGACGGTGAATACCAAAAAGTCATGGCACCACAACAAACAGGCCCAATGCATTTCATGCTCATAAAAGTGTCCCGTCTTTCGCTTACCCTGGACCAAAGTATGCACACCGTAATCACCAAATGTGCTATCAGCGTCAAGAAGCGAGCGGGAACCAAGCCAAATATCCCCATGATTACATTTCACCCACTTAGGTGTATCATCAATTTCTTTCTTTACTTTATTTGCCAGCTTTTCCTTGGGGTGGGGCTAAAAGGCGGACGCGGACACGGACGCTGGGTTAAAAGGCGGACGCGGACGCTGGGCTAAAAGGCGGACCAGAAAAAGCGGACGCGGCGCAAGATTTGCATCCGCGTCCGCCTTTTAGTCCAATCTGCTGACTCTTCTTTCTACCACTTTGGTGGGTAATGGGCTAAAAAGCGGACGCAAAAAAGCGAACGCAATATTGCATGTGCTTAGGATACTTAGGCTTTAGGCTTAGGCTTAGGTATTGGATGCAGAGGGGTAGGCCTCAGCCTAAGCCTCAGCCTAAGCCTAAGCCTAAAGGGTAATAAGCATTCGACGCCACTGACGCCATCGACGCCACTGACGCCACCAGAGGGGGCGGTTCACGCAGAAAAATATGAAAACTATGCATCCCCTGACTTCTTAGCTTAGCTACAGGAAGATGAAATGGAATTTTTCAAAATTTGTTTTTTGCGAACTATAAAAACAAAATATGTAGTTTCACATGGTGCCATTTTTATGCAAATTTATGGCTTCTGGATGGAGCTATTCATGCTTGAAAAACGTTTTATATAGACAGGAAAACTGTAATCAAACTGTAATCTTTGCCCACAATTTTGTCTTGTGTTCAACTCCTGTGTACATAGGCTAGGCTTAGGCTCAGGCTTAGGCTTAGGCTACAGGAAGGCTGCATATGTAGGCTAAGCTTAGGCCTAAGCCTGAGCCTAAGCCTGAGCCTCAGCCTCAGCCTAGCAAACATAGGAGTTTAACACAAGACACAATTGTGCGCAAAGATTATATTGTTCGCATTTTTTGATTACAATTTGTGAATAAAAATGCCACATAATGTACCCAAGCATACACAATGAGGTGTCAGCAGAACATAACAGAGGAAGACAAAGACACAATACACAATCACGTAGCAACTATTTTGCATTTCTTGTTTATAATTTGTAAAAAATGCCACATAGCGATCATCCAGCATGACAAACAGGGTGTTTATGGTGTGGGGGCAGGGACACAGTCTAGGGACAAAGGGACAGTAACTTCTAAATGGTGAAAAAGGCGAAAAATGAGGAATTTCTGCAGAACTAAATAATAACTCGCCAAGGAAGTGGCGAAAAAGGATTTTTATTATCATAGTCTACGTAAAAAAGCCACATCCTAGTGTCCGTCTTTCTGTGCGAACTATTCGACATATTCGACTAAGCGCCTGGTATTTCTGTCCTGTGTGACCCACCCCCTCTGGTGGCGTCAGTGGCGTCGATGGCGTCAGTGGCGTCGAATGCTTATTACCGCCTAAAGCATAAGTCACATCCTTTTGAAAAAACACAACTTGCTTTATTTGAACACATTGTGAAAGAAATGCCCTGTAGCGATGTACAGCAGTACAGTAGTGACTGCCGAGCATGGTGGTTACACATGCAATGTTGCGTCCGCTTTTTCTGCGTCCGCTTTTTAGCCCATTACCCACCAAAGTGGTAGAAAGAAGAGTCAGCAGATTGGACTAAATGGCGGACGTGGATGCAAATCTATCGCCGCGTCCGCTTTTTCTGCGTCCGCCTTTCAGCCTAGCGTCCGTGTCCGCGTCCGCCTTTTAGCCCTACCCCTTTTCCTTCAGCTTCACCACTCACAGCTTAGGCGGACAAAGGAGTCCACGAATTTATTTTTTTTGTGCGGACACTAGGTGTAATATCCAGAACGGAATGGCTATCTTTCAACACGCGGGAGTTCAAACTGGGGATCTTCTGAGTGAGATATCTCTGCACATGCTCCACAGAAAGAGAAGCGGTTTTTTGGAGAAGAAAGAAAAACGATTTCTGCATCATACTCTTCACTGATAATTGGTCTTGACAAATGTTCTTTGTATGCTTTTTAGCTCAGGAACGATGAAGCGCAAACAAACGAAGGTCAAAAAACTGTCCAGTGGATCATCCCAGTTGTGATTTTGTACCACACTATATTTTTGGGTGAATACCCCATGGGCTATACAAAATCAAGTGGTCTGATGGGGTTATGCAGTGTTTGGTTTATTATGAGATCCTGTATGTGTTTTAGGGCATAATTGAAGTTAAGACAGGGTTATTCTAGTACAAGACATGATCAGCTAGGCCCATAAGCATAGTAACTTGGTGTAGGAGTAGCTATAGCTAGCCTATGACCAGCTTACATCGGTAAGTTAAGGTACCCTACAGTACATGGATGGGGTTATACACCAGGGGGATATAATATGTTGGGGAAATACTCAGGGGGATATACACCCAAAATAGGGTATTCCTATTATCAATTACTGCTGTTTGCAACGATGATTTGTGACGTGTGTAACTGGTCCTTGTTCTATGCTGTTTTCCTTCATTCTCATACACAGTAAGTGCACTGCATGGTGAATAAGTGAGTGCACTGGATGTGAAAAAGTGGGCATCTGTTCAGGTATATAGCTTAGCCTTGATGTAAAATGTGGTAAAATTGAAGGAGATATTGTTTTCGAATGACAAGATACCTACCAAACCTAGTTGCATGCCAATTTTGTGCTATAGTACTCTGGAGTGTAAAAGCTGCCCTGTGTTCCACATGTTACGTATGTGCATAAACTTCTACCTGATGTCCAGTACCAAAATAGAGTGCTATGTCCGTGTACTTTCTAGATGTCTGTGGTTTGTGTTTGTTGTTCTGCGTACTGCGCGTTTTCGTTATTGCCAACAGTCCGTGCCACATTACCACGTTGTCATGGATGTTTGAATAAATTGTTACTAAATGTCGCGTAAACAAATCTTGATTATACACTAACGCCCAACGAGGAAAATGGACGTGACGAAAAAAAAAGAAAATCAATCGTAGAAACACAAGGACTTCTAGACGCTTAGACGCTTACTTTCAAGGTGTCCATGGTAGAAACAGCTGAAGAAGAGTAGGAGGAGACGCGAGAGAGTTGGGCGCAAGACAAGGAGAATCAGTCGAAATAGGGCTGATATTTTGGAGCAAGCAGTGAAGACCAACTTCTCAAAATGGTACTGTAATGGTCGGTGTATAGCCCGGATACCGTGTATTGCCCGATCCCGTGTATAGCCCGCCCAATTTTGCTGATCTTGTTTGTATTGCCCTGCAGGGCTATACACCGACTTTTACAGTAACTGCACAAGTTCCATGTTTTATCCAATAAAATACAATAGTCGCGGTCAAAATAGTAAGCGGGTAAAGGACCGCGGTAATTCGGGCTACCCGCAACCTATCTCCAGTTGGTTAGCTGAAAAAACTGCCACCGCAAGAACTGCATGGTGGGTGTCATGCTTCGTTTAGATTAGCGACGTAAGCCTGGACAGGCGTGGCCCGAATTACCCTCACTCTCCTAATGGATGATGCCGCGTTCACCAGACGTCCGTACGTCCAACGTATATAGGAGTACATGAACCGTGCACTCCTAGAGATGCAACGTACGGGCATCTGGTGAACGCGGCATGAGGTCGCATTTCTAGTAGAACACGTTTGTAGCATTGGCTATCAAAAGTAAAAGTAAAATGTAGCCTATGTGCATGTAATAATAAAGTATGGTTTTGCAAGACAAGAGCGCTGCTACGTGTTCTATTTGCTCTGTGCGACACCTCACCCATTGTGCTACTTAGCGCAGCTGTACGGAGTTTTGCCATAACGTACTTTCCAACGCCATTATTACTGAAATTTTGTCGTTTGGTGTGTAGCCGTTCAAGCGCCGAAACCACGGTCGAAGCAAGAAGGGTCGTGGACACGTGCGCTTCATTCGGTGCACTAACTGCGGTCGCTGTTGTCCCAAGGATAAGGCCATCAAGAAATTTGTGGTTCGAAACATTGTGGAAGCAGCCGCAGTCAGAGACATTTCAGAAGCCAGCGTCTATGAACGTAAGCCAGCTCTACTACGTGTGCGCCGCGCTAAGTGCGACCTCGCCCATTTGCAGAACCTAGGGTACTGAGGGGTAAACCCGGACACGGGGGGAAACCCGACACCTGGTATATCTCAGCAACCATACGACGGATTGAGACAAGTATTCTACCAATCAATTCCTAAAACTCTCCTCTTTCAAATGAACTACCATGTTCATCATTTGCTGAAGCGGCGAGTTCAGAAAAGCTGAGGTGTCCGGGTTTACCCTGTATCCAGGTTTACCCCACTTGCCACTGTACCCTACTACTGCTAGTACTACTCCAAGGAAAGGAAAGGTATCTGAGGCTCGTCTTAGTCGCGAAACATTGTCCCGTAGTCAACTTCAACCTCCGTACGGGTCTAATTACGTTTAGTACCAGATAGGCATGTGTTTTAGAGTACGCACTGCCCAAGCTGTACCACAAGTTGCACTACTGTGTCTCATGCGCCATTCACAGTAAGGTGGTGAGGAACCGTTCGCGAGAGGCGCGCAAGGACCGTACACCGCCACCCCGCTTCACCCAACGCGTAAGTCAAGTCAACCCGCGGAAACTTAGGTTTTGCTCGACCACGGGTGATTTTGTAGTCCACTGTATTAGCGGTCCGCGGACCTCGCGACCTACCCAGAAAACGAATAAAAAGTTTTGCATAATGTGGACCGCTTTAACACATACTCCGATCTGGCGTCATTGTTGGCAACAACTTCCTTCATTTGTTGTCGGTTTTGTTGTCCGTTTTCTTGTTTGTTGTCCGTTTTGTTGTCCGTTTTTATAGGGGTGTTGATGGACGACAACAAAACCGGCAACACCCATATAAAACGGACAACAAAACGGACAACAAACAACAAAACCGACAATAAACGAACGAGTTGTTGCCAACAATGACGCCAGGTCGGGGTATGTGTTAACATTGTTGGACCATACCAAAATCTCCTACTAAAATTCAAGAGGTTCATATTCAGAAGCGGTCCATGCATCGGACTCAATCAACGGCCTAGTACGGCGCTCGCGTTGAGTTGCGAAAGTAGAGGAGGAGACTTGGCACGCGTCCAATGCCGAAAGGGGATTTCTTTCGCAACTGTCTACGCACGCGCCGTACCTACTACAGTGTAGGTCCATATAATGCGGAGGTCTGCAAAATCACCGTGGTCTAGCAAAACCGTACTCCTGGAACTCCCACCATCTTTGAAATGGATGGGATGATTACCTGATACTCCCGGGAGACGTACAAATCTGACTGTTTATTACACGTAACTGTAGTCTTGCCAGAGAGAGTAGCCTAGGAGACTCACGTCGTACTGCATAGTTTGCCTGTACTTATGCTAAATAGGAGTACACGAAGCACGGACAAAAATCCGCAATTGTGAATCTATTTTACGCTACGCGCCATGAATGCCATAGCTAACTCTTGCTGGCCAGACTATAGTTTACTTTACATTTCTCAACAGCATCGACAGCTGTCTACCTCTACGCACATTGCTCGCCTACTGGACACGTTTACTCTCTAATGATCACGCGGAAATAGTTTCTTCCTTTTCAAAACTGGCGGGAAACTATTTCCTTGGGAGCGTTAGGGAGAAAGGGATCATGCACCCGTCAGAATTGGCCCAAAGGCCAAAGGCCGTACCCCCCCCCCCCCCCCCCCCGTCAGCGTCAGAGGTGGCCACATTGGCCTGACCCCACCGTCAGACTGACGTCAGAGGCTGGGCCAGGGGGGACCCCTCCCACCTGACGTAATTTGTGCATGCTCCCTAAACGTGTCAAATCAAAAACCTTTATTCGCACAATATTGTGGATAAGGGAAGAACACACCAGCAGCACAGAATACGAAACCGCAGTCTACATGCAGTACTGTACCGTAGACCAACAGAATGTACTGTACGAACCTTAGGTGCATAATACAATATCAATATCAATACAGTAAAACAAGAATTGTATCTGTCAACAGAAACACGGTAACTTGGATAACATGTGTGCTACGTAACGGTGCTAAACTGTGTGTTTTTGCTTTTGCAGGCTGGTGGAAGCTTCCAGAGACCAGGAGGGCCTGGTGGTCCCGGAAGAATGTGAGACAACTTAGCAAGGGAAGAACAGTGAACACGCGAAATTGATCTAGGCTGCAATTGGCCCCATCTGTTCGTGAGAAACGATGGTCGTGATGTTGTTGTTGGACTTTTGAACAGGAATAAAACACTTTTACTGTTCATTGATATTTTGGAACGACAAGTCAGTCACATCACAGCGCATTATGATGGGATACCTACGTAGGTTACAAACATGGCATACGGTGTCATCCATCACTGTAGGAAAGGCAAGCTCATACTCTGACTGCTTGATCTTGTTCAAGTGGAAAATTGGTAGCGGTGGTGGTTGTGCTAGTAGTGGAAGTGGTGGTTGGATGTGAAAATGAGGAGGTGAGGGTCTTTTGTGTTTGGGATGTGGCTAGGTAGACATTGTGGGGCGATGAGAGGACGGTGAGATCAGTGGAGGCTGCTGCTGTGGAAGCAGTTGGAAGATGTTCATCGTGTTGGCCTCCTGAGGGACCTGAGCCTACCGTCGAACTGTGCTCTTCTTCCTCACGCTCATCCAATCTGAAAAAGACAGGCCAACAGAACATAACACACGTACTCGTACACTCATGATGACATCAGTACTTCTTTGACGACACATGAAAGTCAACACATTGCGTGTCACGTCATATGTCACCTATATGGTTATGGACGGATACGAAAACTTGAGATGTAGGCTACCTTTCCGCAATCTAATAAAGGCCTTTCAGGCCTGAAAGCAGGGGGTAGGTAGCTGTCAAAAACCTGAGGCGCAAAATACCCATTTTCATATCATTGCCGGAGACTCTTTGTGATCCTACATGCGACACTCAGTAATTTTGCGTCCCTGGCAGCTGAATTTTGAGGCGCAGAAGGAAAACGGGGGCAAATGCGCCTCAAGTTACCACGTACCTACCTCCAGAGGCCTTGATACTATGCAAATACACTTATGGTGCTGTAAGTATGATATACTGTAGTGGTGCATACTTGGATTTCTCCCTGGCCAAAAGCGGAAAGGCGGTGGGTATGGAGACGCGTCTACCCTGCTGTTTACTGTCGCGCGTCTTCTTGCGAATTTTCTTCTGACTGACATGCGGATTCTCCTGATAAATGTTCTTCAGCTTGTACATGCGCAGTTGAGTATAGATTCTCTTCAGCTCTGCCCTGATGTCCTCTGGATTCATGTCGCTGATGGGAACTTCAGCAAAGTCAATGGTGCCATTGACCAAGTTGTCTCTCAGCTTGGCCAGTGAAGGATGAGCTTTTCCGGAGCGGCTAGGACTAATAAGAGAGCGAGTTCGATTCTGGTCCAGGTGAAGATAGTAAAACTGAAAGCAGTAGTGAAACGTCTTTCTTAGCACAAAGGTCAGGTGTGCAATGCGATACATGGCGCTGTCATTTTTGATACTGCGACATTTATGTACTAACTTTAGGCACGATGATGAGCAGAATGTTGGCAGTGACAGTAAGATGAGTTTGGGTGAAGAGAACAAGCAGCATAGCATCTCTGTTCGACCAATACCATGCGTAGTACCTGCCCAATTACAGAACGGCTCAGTAGGTAATGTAGTAGTAGCCAGCTTTATAAGTGATAGGCCTACCATGTACAAGTACGATAAGATTGAAATGTCTCACCTTATGAGGTTGGCGCATGTTGTGACCAGGATTTCGACGGCAACAGCAGCCGTAAACTGCCATTTCTCTTCCCAGCCGGTGTGTCTCGCCTTGTAACACAACCAGAGTGCATAGAGAAGAAATAGAAGCTCATCTGAAACGTATCAGCCAGCATGAACCGAAACAGTACAACGTATAGTTTTGATGATCTGGCTTACAGATGTGCCAAGCGCCAAGCCACCACTGCAGTCGACAGATTCTGTACCCTACTGCCCCATGATCCAAATATCCCATTGCCACCAGTGGAGAGGCATTTGTCAGCTGACCCTTCTGTGCACTGCCCATTGTCCAAGCAATGAGACTAGTTAAGGTAATGACCAGGATACAAGCCTGATACTTGAGCATGTCTTGCTCTTTCACGTACACGTGATGGGCCTTGCGCACCCGGTTCTCAATCAGATTTCTGCAACAGAAAAGACGAAACATTTTCCTGAAATCATGGAATGGTTCAGCGATGTGATACTGTATGCAGTGCTATTTTAGCTGAATGCCATTGATTTGTTTACCGATATATCTTGAGGACTAGAGCACCATAGAAAAGGGCGAAACCGAATTCTCTAAGCCACTGCATGGCACAGCAGAGCCAACTGGCAACATCGAAATAATCCAAGACCACCTGGTGATAAAGGCACACGCACATGACACCGCGTCGCACTGTAACATCTCCCGTTTGACCTACTAAAGAAATTGCTTACCATGCCATAGAGCAGGACAGCACCGAAAAGAAAAAACTCCATCATCGCCCAGCCCCTTCCACCTCCATAATGCTGCAAAAAATAATAGATATGCTAAATATCATTGTATTTATCTATTCACTATGACATGCCTCTTATGACCAACTGATAGTGATCATTCTTCCGTGTACATGATTAGTATTTACAAATTATTTTCCGACGACATTGTTCTACTGCATACATTACATACATACTAACAGGACTCCATAATAAGGCTACCTGGGTTTTTCGTTGGTAGGTGACGAGAGCGATGAGAGAGGCACAGGCGATAATCGAGACGGCGTTAGCAATCAAAAGCACATATCTGAGGCCATCGTTAGCGGCGCCTTTGCATAGACGCTCCACTGCACTGCCCACTGTTTCATTATCATACCGCATCACTTGCCATGGACTCATACAGATGGCAGGGTCTTTGGCACAGCAGCACTTGTAGTAGGCAGTAGACGACATTTGGGATTCACACTGGAACGAAATACACTGTGTATTTTTCATTTCATCACAAACATACCATATTTTTGGGTGTATAGCCCCCGGGGGCTATACAAAAATTGAGAGGTCTAGAGAGTTATTTTTAAGTACAAGACATGATCAGCTAAGCCTACACATAAGCATAGTAGCTTGGTGTAGGAGAAGCTATAGGTAAGGTAGCTATGTAGCTTATGACCAGCTTACACATAAGTACATAGGTTAGGTTAGTACCCTATTTTTTAAAATACAGTACATGGGGGGTTATACACCAGGGGGGACATACATAGGACAAAATGTGT
Source organism: Epsilonema sp. ZAB3_2 (assembly GCA_030247985.1). Taxonomy (NCBI): domain Eukaryota; kingdom Metazoa; phylum Nematoda; class Chromadorea; order Desmodorida; family Epsilonematidae; genus Epsilonema; species Epsilonema sp. ZAB3_2. Next base: position 54,387 of record JASAMW010005951.1, read on the forward strand.
GTTTTTGCCAAAATGGGGTAATTCAGGGGATATACTGTACACCCAAAAAAAACGGTACATTTGTTGGCTGGCGGTATAGCAATGACAAGCAATGGCTCATCAACGTCAACCGGAACCCACACGATTGCTGGTAATCCTACTTGAGTTTGGGGCGTGGGACAAGCATGAAGATCACTGGAAAGCCCACTGCCATTCTCATCATCCATCTGCTGAGACGCGGAGGTGCACACGTTCACACCAACAGATGCCAGCTTGAACTGAATGATCAGAACTGGTGACGAGTTTCTCAGCTGCCTATAATTGCATTGCGTACACTGCTGGATGCTTCACGCAGTTTACACGACTGTGTGGTGGGTATGTATGTGTACACGTAATCTGTACATATTGGGGATGCCGCGTTCGCCGTAATGGCGATACTGTCGGGCACCGAAAAGGGGCGAGAAAATCTGACCAAAGACGGGAATCGAACCCTCTACCCTCGATCACGCCGTGGACTTAGGCACATCACCAGGTGCAGGGCCCAGGAACAGATGGCTAAACTCGCCCTTACTATCCTGCTGTAAAAACGCTAATGTCATACGTACGCTGTACGTTACCAAGTAAACAAATGTGGAATGAATGCAAGACCAACGTGAACCTACTCGGCTTTCTTGAAGAAAATCACAGCGACTACACGCTGAGTCAAGGAGCAGTTGCTGATATCCAGCGCATAGACAGGCGAAGAGAATGTGTGAGTTGCGGCCATGGCCTCTCGCAAAAGACGACTCCACCTTTCTTCACCGAAATCGCGAAAAGTTCGAAGCAGCGACAGCTGAGAAGCGAAATGAGCGAATGATATTTGCGGATGCACATTTCGAATATCGTTCACTCCTTTGCCAACGCCGTTCGCATCGACCACAGTGGGATAATTGTCCACCAATGCTTGACATCCAGCTTCCAACTGAGGTATAGAACTGGAGACTAACTTCCGTAACACTTCGCTATCATCCGCTAGTAGCCGTTGGTCAGCAGAAAGGGTGGAACATCGTGTCGTGTTAAAAAGACGCAGAAAGGCTAATGGAATCGCTCGAGAGACCGCAGTTTTGGGTGATATTTGACTGGACACAGTCCAGCTGCATCCAGTGAGTAAAATGCCCAGCAACAGCATCATGATCCTGTAATAATAGACTTACTAGTAGCAAAGGCCATCGTCCTATAAACACAATACAGCAGATTACGTCACAATCGCGGCCTCATAAAATACTTCCAATTTTTAGCCCAGCTTCAACCAGCACTTTGCAGCAGTTTTATCCAAAATTACATACCATAAGAGCACAGCAGTATACTACGTACTAACTGGCGGTTAGCACAAACTGTTTCCGTTGCTAGCCCTCAAGGATAAGAGACAAATGGGGCTTTTCCAGCTAAAATGGCACGTTATCTATAGCAGCACACCCTGTTCTTTGCTCTATTGTAGTATTCATATACATCCATTAGAGCTCGAATGAAACCCCGGCCTTCCGAGTTCTTCTAGGCTAATGTGTCGCATTGGGTAGGCGAACTGTCGCGCAAGATTGGGATTGATAATTAGTGCGAGGACGAGAAGACTGGGTCGCCATTGGTGGCGCAAAAGAACTGATAAGAGTCAGAGTGGCCGGCCGGCAGAAATCGCAGCAGCACAGGGAGCCTGCGAATATTGTTTTTGAAGCGCGCTAACGACTGCTTTTCCTTTTTGCCTTGGCGCATACGATCAGCGCAGAAGGCGCAGCTTTTCCGAAAAGCAACTCAGATACTACATATATACGAACGTGTATGTACGTACATACATACTACATACACATGCGCGCATTATCTCAGTTCGGCATCGCAGGATTACATCTATGACATAAAATACGTCTTCCGCGACAGCTGTTGCCCGTATTCTTTCTTCCTTACTTACGCTTTTGTCCTTTGGAACTGAAGCCAGGAGTCTGACATGAATTGTGGATGCTCGGAGGTAGCAAATCCGTTATAGATCAATATATGGCAAGGGAGATGGGAGTTTGCGGCTGAGAACTTATTCGTAGGAAGGTCTATTCAAGCCCTCTGCTTCTCCATTTTGCGCATGCTGATGGTCAGGAAAGATATAGTACTCGTATGCAGACAGGAGTGCTTCCGCCCATGCCCTATCCTCCCTGCCATTATTATGCGTTGCGGAGGCATATCATGCCCACCCGACTCTTATTCTCATAATCCATACGTCGAGAAAGCCGATGTGCACACTTATGGCGATAGCGGCCTGTGATCAGCCATACGTGTAATAAAATTTAGTAATTTTTCGTTAAAACTGGAATCGAAAAGCCACAGATATACAGTCCAGGAAGCGTACGCAGTCTGAACACGCGTGAAAATTGCCTGTCGCGACTGCTCTAGTGTATGTCGCAACCGCACTAGTGTATGTCGCGACAGCACTAGTGTATGAAGCGAGCAACACGCGTACTGTCGCGACTGCACGCAAGTCATTTACGATCACAATTTTCAAGGACTCCTTGACAAATTTTATGTCTGAGAAGAAAAGGAAAGAAAGGAAAAAGGAGAAAGTGCATGCAGGAACGCAAAAAGACACTGGGGCCTATTCATTCAAGCAAACGATTCCAAAGCAAAAGAGCACGGTTTTATTGCAAAACTCTCTGCAAGAAACGCGGCTGCATAGCAAATGTGTGCTGGGTATTTTAGAAGCAATGTGAAGCAACTCTAGTCCAGCAAATCAAGTGGGCCTAAACTGAATAATGCATAATGCGCTTGATATTCTCTATATTTTAGGTCGACTGAGAGTCAAACAAAGTTTCCAAACTGGTGCAAAGACCTTTTCGGCTCATCTGCACAGATATTTCCATGCAAATTTGTGTGCAAAGTTTGTGCACGACTTCTGAATACTTCACATTCTCTCTGTGGCCAGACCATAGTAGGTAGGCCCTTGAAAATCCTTGGTAGGCCCGGATGAAGAACTATTTGCTATGTTACGCAATAATTTTGTGCACGACTTTCGACAAATTTCGCATTCTCTCAGTAGTGGACGGAATACAGCAGGTAGGCCCTGAAAATCCTTGGTAGGCCCGGATGAATAACTCCTGCTTGGCACTAAACTGAGACATCAACAAAACTCTGAATAGGAAAAAGAATGAAATGAACAATTTCGTGCATACATTGTCTGGCAGATTCTTGCCTCTTTCTTCTTTTCCCCTTCCTGCTTTTGCCCTTTGCCTTTTCCTGCCTACCGTAGTGGCCGTCACCAGTAAATTACCGGTACTTTTACTGGATTACTGGCAAAAATATTGCTGCCAGTAATTACTTTTACCTTACTTTTACTGGCAGTGCTGCCGGTATTTTACTTTTACTTTACTGGCTGGCTAATTTTTTTTACTGGTACTGGCAAAATTTTAGTAAAAGTAAAAAGTAAAATTTGGTTTTTGTTCTTGAAAATTAGCCCTGTGGTGAAAAGATTTTTAGTGAATTTGCTGACGCATTTCCAGTTGGGAAAAGAAAAATTTTCTTTGTAGCAAGTCATTTTAGATTCTCTGATCATGCCACTGACTCCTCCATCCAGCAACATTACGTACATACGTAGGCCTATAACGCGCATAGCATGCAGGGTAGGCCTGGTTGGTACCACTATACTATGGTTCGTCATGAAATAGGTTGGCGGTTGGCCCATGTGAACGATATGCAGAAAGTAGTAAAGGTTGCACATGAACGATACCTGTACTTACGTACGTATGTCTGTACATACGTTTTGGCATTGCAGCGCTCTTCATTCCTCTGTTTTGGTAGGTTGACACTTTGAAAGTTACCAGGTATATAGCCAAGCCTTATGTATGAAGATTCACCCGAATACAATAAAAAAGAAAATTGACAACCAGAAAAGCATTTGTAGTCAACAGGAAACATGGCCATAAAATGTTGCATTTTTACTTTTACTTTACTGGTTACTGGCAAGGTTTTACCTTTTACTGGCAGTTTGAAAGCGCCAGTACCAGTAATTACTTTTTACTTACTGGCTATTTTCCATTGAAAAGGTATTTACCTTTTACTTACTGAAATTTTTGAAAGTGCCAGTAACGGCCACTAGCCTACCGTTCATGCTTTCCTTTAGCATTTTGTTTTGTCGCATAACATAAGCGACGCGTCGCGGCTCCACTCAAGCAGGATGCGACGCGCACGAGTGAAAGACGCGACGGACACTAGTGCGGTCGCGTCTTACACGCGTGCAGTCGGGAGCGCACTCGTGTTAAGACTGCGCACGCGTGTTAAGACTGCGTGCCTTTCCTGGACTGTACTACACGGTACCGCATCCGCATACACTGCCTCGCAAATGCGCAATAATTCACACTTTCTAACATCCAAACAGCTGCCACGAAGAAAGTTCATTTGCGCACTCACTTCTGAAGTTGGCTAGCTTCAGCTTCAGCTTTCGTCATCCCAAACTTCTCAAAGGCTGTGCCGTACGCTCATGTAGGCTATATAGGCTTATAAGCCCACGTCGGCACACACGGACAAAGCCATCACTAAAAATTTAATACCGTAATTTTAAACACTGCGAATTGCTCTAGATATTCGATCGCTCCAAGCCAAATTTTTATTTTTAAACCACTGACTCAGTATGAACAGAACACCAATGAAACACGTACAGCTGTACATTAAAAAAACAAGACGAGGACTCATACATATTACATAACATCCAGAAGAATATTTTCAATACAGTTAGCTATTGCAGTGCAAAAACAGTGCAAACTATAAGAAATGCAATATGCATAGGCCTACTTAGTTGTGATTGATTACGCTCTGGAATGACTCGAAGACTCTCAGTTACTTTTCTTGCTAGATTGACGCTTTGAGGAATTGATCCGCAGCCTTCGCTTGTCACTGTCTGCACCAATGTCGTCAAATGGCTTCATGCTCATGCATTTTGTCATGCATATTTTTGCTTGCTTCGAGTCAGTCTGTACGTTTTGGGATCCGAGTAAAATTGGCCATCCATCTACAGCGTCTTCTAGCGCAGATATGCCACCCAGTAGATGCCTGGTTGGAAATACAATACAACAAAAGCGCAGTAGATTTTGGAACACGACAGTATACAGGCCTACCTAATGCAATTACCTAAGCATTATTACATACGGATAGAAGTATCCATTCCATCCACACGTTTTGCCAAGATATTAGGGGTTTTGCACTGGAGACAGTGCCGATGTTTACCGTGCATTGCATTGCAGGCCAGCCTGTATTACACGTACAATTACCGTATTTTTGAATGTATATCCCCATGTATATTCCCCCAGAGTATAACCCCCATTGGTAAAACATAAACTTTGCCCAGTGTATATCCCCCCTGGTGTATAACCCCCATGTACTGGAAAATACCTACTGTAGCCTACCTATGTAAGCTGGTCATAAGCTAGCTATGCTACTCCTACACTAAGCTACAGTACTATGCCTATTAAGCTTAGCTGAGCATGTGTTGTACTAGAATAACCCTGTTTTGACCGCGATTATTGCCCAAAAACACATACTTTTGACCTCAAAAACATGCCTCTACACACCTCTCAAAAACGTAAATTTTGTTCCATTTATCCCCCCCCCCCCCCCCCCCCCCCCCCTCCATTGTATATCCCCCCCCTCCATTGTATAACCTCCATCAGACCTCTCGATTTTTGTATGGGCTATACACCCAAAAATACGGTATGTAGGCCAATATAATATGTATACCCTACATAATTGTTGGACTTGCCCCTAGTGGTGGGACGGGTACCGGGACCGAAAACCTAACATTGGGTACCGGACCCAAAATACCCAAAACCTACCTAAAATTACCGGACCCAAAACTGTTTCACCTCTACCCAAAATTACCTGGGTATTTTTCAATTACCGGTGGGTAATTTTGGGTACCCAAAAGGTTTTGGGTCCATCATTCTACCGAAAAGGTTTTGGGTACCGGAAAGGTTTTGGGTACCGGATGGTTTGGGTAACCAAAACCTTTTGGGTGATCAGCTTGTGCTATATGTAAGCATACGTATAGTATGCTCATACGTACCTACACCTATCAATGACGTATGTATGTACATATGCGCTTCCATACAGTACGTACGTACGTATGTAGAGAAATGCAATCTTGTTCTTCCTACTCTGAAACGCAGCTTCTTTAGTTTTCATTACCTTACTATGGAAAAGGTACGGTATAATTTAGCGCATGGCTTGATCCAGCAGTACCATAGGCAAATCAGGCAGCAAGGTGAAGGCAATCTCTAGGGCAGGGCGAAAATTTTTGACACAAATTGGGGCAGAAGTTTTGGGTACCCAAAAGGTCATTACCGAAAACCTAACATCCGGTACCGAAAAGGTTTTTACCCAAAATTACCGAAAACCTACCCAAAACCCTTGAGAGGTTTTGGGTACCGACCGAAAACCTACCCAAAACCCCACTAGGCCTACCCGTCCCACCCCTACTTGCCCCCCCCCCCCCCCCCCCAAGCAAGGCCCAGGCTGCGTCGGACGGAAATATGTACTTTTATGCAAGTCGTACTGTGCCTACAATTGAAGAAGAAGAATCCGACGGGGAAGGCGACACGAGAGATGACGTCTATGCGTTTGGAGCGCTCCTTGTACTTGCGGAGCCATGAACGCAACCACGGCCAACGAGGAGTCTGTGGACGACGACGCGAGGGTTCCGGTGGCTTCATAAACTGCAGATCCATATTCACCATAGCAGCAGCAGGAGGAGCAGCCATTCCAGTGCTGCCCAGCAGAGGACTGGCTGTAGCTGGTCGACGCCCAGCATCTAATTGTGCCTGAATGAAACACACTACTCTACGTACTACTCTATATGTGCATAAATACTGTAATGTTTCGTGTATTGCCCCCTCGAATATAGCCCCCCTCGTATATAGCCCCCCCCCCCCTAATCGGTATCTATCGTCATTTGTACTCGTATATAGCCCCATATCAAAGACCGTGAAAAACGACAGAAACGAAGGTTTTTACAGCTAAAAACAGCGTTTTAGACGTGTTTCTAGCCATAGGAGTTGATGGCGCATCATTTGGGGCAGGTTGGGATACATTTTGGTTTTCACCCCTCTTGACCACTTCAGCAGAAAAGTCAGTCCTTGTCAAAAATGATAATTTTTGCGCAAGAGCAGCCTGTTTTAGACCACTTTAGCTCGTGTGAAGGCAAAATAAGCCATAAAAACGAGTTCAGGGGGTCAAATAACCTTACTTTGGTCACTAATGCAAAATGCCCTCTTATATAGCCCCCCTTTTGTATAGCCCCGCCTCGAATATAGCCCCCCTAATCGGGGCTTACCGATCATATAGCCCCAGGGGGCTATACACGAAACATTACAGTAAATACCCAGCATACACATGTACTATAAGTGTTCGTGCACGACACACACTCAGCATGCCATCTCTCCTGAAAAGCTACACTGCCAGCCAGAACATACCGCTCCACCACCACACGACCGTCCCAACATGTCATGTAGCGTGTAGCCTACCTACCTGTACCTAAACACGTATTCTACTATTTTAACTTTGTGAAAGATAATGACTACCCCAAAAAGTTCAGGTTGTCGATGGATGGTTAGCGAAGTCTCGTCACAGGCTAATCTCGTCATAGGCCCGTACATAGGCGAGTCTCGTCACATGCCAGTCTCGTCACAGGTATAGGTGAGTCTCGTCACAGGCTAATTAATACACAGGCGAGTCTCGCCACATGCCAGACTCACCTATGTACGGGCCAGTGACGAGACTCACTGTGACGAGACTCACCTATGTATGGACCTGTGACGAGACTGGCATGTGACGAGACTCGCCTATGTACGGGCCTGTGACGAGATTAGCCTGTGACGAGACTCGCCTATGTACGGATATGTGACGAGACTTCGCTAACCATCCATCGACAACCTGAACTTTTCGGGGTATAAGGCTACCTCGCTCGCTACCGTAACGTTCGTTTGTCTTCTCATGTTTTGTCGCCTTTCCTCCTCGCACTTCACACATGGACCACCCTCTACTTTGGCTGCCTGTTTGTGATGCTTGCTATTGCTCGCGTCAGTATGTTGTAAAGCTGACGCTGCGAGCGGTGTTAGCTCTTTGGCTGAGCACGGCGCGATCTCATCGAGCAAAGAAGAGCAGAAGTCGGTTGTTGAAGTCTCCTTCTGCTTGTCCTTCTTCTTCTGTCCCTCCAGGAATTCTAGACGTCCCACGTAGTTCACTAGCGCAAACTCCAATAGGGCGCCGAAGATGAATGCCAAACAAACGCCGATCCACACGTCCACGGCTTTCGTATATGACACTGAAAACAGCCATGTACGTGCGATTTGCTACTATACTAGATATTGTGTGTCGTTTCAGTTTTAACACCGCCACTATAATATTCTTTAAACGTCATCCAACCTGGAGGCAGTTTAGCGTTGATTCCGGAGGCTTGAGTGGTCATGGCGAGCAAAGTGGTGATAGCTAGAGAAACGCGGGCAGGGACAGCTTCCTTGTCCAGCCAGAAGCTCACCCAACTGACCACTGCCAACATGAAGCTGGGTATGTACAGCTGGATCAGGTAATAGCTGTACGCTCTCCTCAGCATCAATCTCGTACGCAGACAGCTGTATTCACCTGTATGTACGAGCGGCTGTGGTATGTACTGTATGTGCTGTATGTACGTACGGTACAAACATCTATGCAAATGTAATGCACTGTTATCGTAGCCATCTGTATAAAAAATAGAGATTAGAATGACGTTTGTGTTACTTCCCTGTAGAGTGTAGAGTGTATAGTGTAGACCCCGTTTCCGTGGGAACGTGTTGCTGTAAAATGTCAATGCATTAGATCCTCCCTAATGGCATTGTTAGCTAGCCACTTAGCTATACACCTATACGCAGTACATTATTGTTACTTCTGAATTTCTTCACACCGGGAAAACTTATAACGAGACGTCAATACAACGCGTTTGGTCACTGCAAGAGTGCTAACGGTTCATACTCACTGCACTGCACACACATTCACACACAGAATGTATGCTTCGCACATAACGTTAGCGCTGCAACCTTACGTACACTAGACATAACAGCACCCTACATACTAGACATGGAAAACAATGACAAAAACTGCAATTCCTTTCCAACTTTAGAAAACGAACACCTGTCCTACAAAAACAAAAATTCTTGATCCACCAATACATCCAGTGCAGCAGTACACGTCGCTCACGGCTATTGCCAATCTACATGTTTTATTGCAAGGTGTAACGGTGTACCGTGGTGGTAGCTCAAATTTCGGCGTACTTCGCGAAAAAAATTTCTTCGGCGTGCTTTGCGTGTGTGTGATAACTACAGCTCAATTCGGCGGGGAGGTCGAAACGACAACTCTGCTCTTATGGAGCAAGGCGAATATTCTCTGCTCTCTACGAATGTATGTAGTACACACATTATTATACAGTAGTACTGGCCCAAAGGAGTCGAAGTACTACATGCATAGTAGGAAATGCTGCAAGGATTGAAACATAAAATTCTCAGGATTGGTAATCTACAATGTACCTATAGAGACATGCATACTGTACAGAAGTAGGCCTACTATACTTGTAGCAACTTGTAGGGTACTAGGTACGTGTATGCTGTATAGTTAGTTACCTAGTATTAAAGTACCGTATTTTTGGGCGTAGGCCTATAATCATCCCCTCCGTGTATATTCCCCTGGTGCAAGCTGGTCATAAGCTACAGCCACACTTACTGTACAAAAGCTACTATGCTTAGTTGACCATGTCTAGTACTATAGGAATAACCCTGTTTTAACTCAATTATACCCAAAACACTTTGCTTTTTGACCTCAAAAACATGCGTCTGCACAGCTCTCAAAACCATAAATTTTGTCCCATGTATACGTACAATATATCCCCTCATCCTCCCTGGCGAACCCTCTAACAACAGACTTCTCAATTTTTGTACACGCCCAAAAATACGGTATGTCCCGTCTCTATGAGAAGGAGCCTGTTCAGAGTAAGTAGACAGTCCAGTAGACGCAGTTGAAGATGAAGAATCCCATGGGAAACACTAGTCGACTGACGACGTCGATGCGTTTGGAGCGCTCCTTGTACTTGCGGAAGAAGGCTTCCATACAGCCGCGCTGTCTCCCCTGACGAGAGGAACTGGCGCTGACGAATCCATTGCCTCTCATTCCGCCTGAACCCCGATGCATCTGCTGAGGAGAACGGCCTCCACCGCCGCTTTGCTGATACAGAGCCGGGTGATAGTTGGTAGGAATCAGCTCTGGGCGCAACGGCTTCTGAAGCAGCGGACTCTACAAAAGCACAGAGGGATGCAAGCACTGCACTGCACTGCACTGCACGCATCATTCAGTACAGTTTGCCAGACAAAAGCAAAACATGGACACTGGGTATTTGTGCACGTTGCTCAAATCTGACACTTCGTATTCGCAGGCGCATGCAAACACTAGGGCAAGTTTATCGCTTGATGGAAACTGGGCACATGCATAAGGAACGAGGTTACGGTATATATGTTAATGGGTATACTCATGGCGCTGCAGAGCTGCACGTCCTTCCGCTAATTTGGTTGGGAATTTGAGAAGATCTTCCGTCCAACAGTACACATACGAGAGAGTGCTGATGCTGAACATGATTGTCCATAGTTACTGAATGCGTTTAAAAATCAACTACTCAACCGTGATTAGTACGTAGGTGCTAAAATGCTGATGCTTGCTACCGACCGGTCAGCCAGTGCGGCAACGGAAGAACAACAAAATAGCAATGCAATTTCGGTGTATTTGGTGAGTGGTGGAGCGGCAGTTATAATAAGTGAGCAAGTTATCGTGCTTTAAAATGTGCAAAAAGAGAACAAAAAAGGTGTAGCTTATTATCAGGTAGCTGTAAGTACATACTTAGGTACATAGTATGCGTGATGCGTACCATGGCGTATGCGTTCGCAGTGGTGAGCCCGTCGGCGTCTGTCTCCATCATCATCGCCTGTTCCTCCATCAGCAGCGGCTGTTGAGGAGGCGGCGGAGGTGGCGGATGATGCATGCGCCCTCTGCGTCCTCCTCCTCCTCCTCCTCTGCCTCGGCTCTCCATCATCATATCCTTCCTAGCTGCGTAGTTCACCAGTGCAAACTCCAACAAGGCGCCGAAGATGAAAGCCAGGCAGACGCCTATCCACACGTCGATAGCTTTCGTATACGACACCGGAGGAAGCTTCGCGTTAATACCCGAGGACTGAGTCGTCATCGTCAGAAGAGTCGTTACGCCTGCAACATGAATCGTGTAGTATAGTGGTACGTACTGACTGGCTGACCGTGCAAAAAGTTAATACCAAACTTCGCATTTTCCGGCATTCCAATTCCAAGTAATTCATTCAAGTTAGCAAGCCGAAACAATGAAAACAAACCAAAGAAAACTAACCTAGTGTGACACGGGCTGGGACGGAGTCCTTATCTAGCCAGAAAGAAACCCAGCTAACAATCACCAACATGAAGCTGGGGATGTACAGTTGAAGCAGGTAATAGCTGAACTCTCGACGAAGGATCAGCTTCGTACGTAAACAACTATACTCCCCTGCAAACAGACCATCATGCGTATTAGTGAACCTGAACACCACAAACAGTTTGCAGTACATTCCGTTTTGTTAGCAGCAGTTAGGTACGTCTGTTCTGTTGCATTAGCTATTAGCACATTATCGTCGTACTGTAGTTGTTTGCTGTTGTGTTGTAATACGATAGGTAAAATAAGGTTTGCTAAAATATCCTGCATTCCAGTGGGTGTTTTTCTTTACTCCGTTGGTCACGTATAGTACCGTATTTACCGATGCATAGCCCCCCAATGCATAGCCCCCCTTATGCATAGCCCCCCTTATGCATAGCCCCATATAGGACCTCTCAATTTTTGCATGGGGCTATGCACCGGTAAATACGGTATTCATATTCTGCTTGTTCTGTATAGTACACTGGACTGCTATACTATTTACCGTTATCACACCTACATTGTACGTACAATACCTGTGTTAGTTTTGCTGGTGCAATAATCAGTTTGGACATCTTGCAATTCGAAGCTCGGTAGACTCTTTCGAAGGCCGTCTTTCAGCTGAATGGGTCTTGTTTTTTTCCACTCGTACTTGATATCATCCGTCGTGTAAGCGTCTAAAGATACCAGTGGGAAAACCTGGCAACTGTTACGGTTAGTAATTACTAATTACCGTACAGAAACACATAAGAATCCTAAACTGTTTATAGGGCGTATCTAAACTACACTTTGACGGGGCCGCATGCACTCCCGCCTTTTCGCAATGCACAAGCACACGATCACATCACAGTATACGACACGATCACAGAAAGAAAGGTATTAGGTGGAGATGCTGAAGCCGTGCCACTGTCTGCAGTCAGCCATGTTGATGGGTGAGTGAGTTATACTGTTCTACAAGAGAGAGAAGTGAGGAGGGAAAGCTCTAATGTGTCTTACAACTGCCGAAGTCTATTAGACAGGTCTGATGATCCAGCGGATAATACTCGAGACTCATGGGACACGAAAGCACAAGTGATAACCTAAAGGAAACACACGGTATGGAGTCACACTGCACACTTCATCATAGAACTAACTGAACGCATTGCTATATATCGCTTCAACTGAAGAAGCCTTAAGCTGCAAGCAGTCAGCCCAATAATAATGTACACTGCAATGTATAGCCATTTGAGCGCGCTTGTCAGTAGTGGCCACGATCTTGGCAAAACGCTGTTGACCACGATTAGTAAAACGATAGTGACTGAGTTCAAACGATATTACTGTACTAGAAAATATCACACGGGATGGAAGTTTTCAAACACAGATGGATGGGTGGGTGGGTAATGGATTGTTTTGGTAGCTAACTGGTGCGACAACATTGAGACACACAGAAACGCTCGAGGTGACATATTCTGTCGTCTTACAACTAGCTAGATCAATAAGGCACATTTGTCTGTCCAGTGGATAGTATTGCAAACTCATTGGGCATGACAAAGTCAATGTGAGCCTGCAATGCAGAGTTATACGTACAGTAATATAGTATATTGATACCATTACAGTACATATGTACCTATTCGTACGTCTGGGGCGTGTTTCCGCCCTCTGCACATATGGTAGGTATGTATCTCATCTATACCCCTGAGCCAACCGGTTGAACACGGTATTCGCAAATGACTCAAGTAGTAAGGACATACTTAGAAAGCTTATAATAAGCTAAAGTGTACGTGTAGGTAGTACATACGTATGTAGGTAGTACAGCACATTATCAACATCTCCGACGTATCGTACAGTAAAGTACATGTACCTAACTACATGGTTTGGTTTCAAAATGAAGCTTACCTGACACTGTAGAGGATGGCCCCGTTGGGATAGATGCGAATGAGCACATTTGGTTTGTCAATGAGGTGTCGCCTGGCTTCCTTTTCATTCTGGAAGAAGGTGTCCGGCATCCAGATCTGCTGCGTCTGATCCGACGGATGCTCCGACGTCGCCAGCACCACGAAAGGCTTCAGCTGACTCTGATTACTCACTAAGCGTCTATAGGCCAGCCGTGGATCCACCCACTCTTCACGAAACGTAAACTGAGCACTGTACTCCTAAAACAAAATATAGCTTGGATTCGACAGTACAATTGAGGATCCAGCGCCAAACATCTTTCGTCTGCGTGCTACTGCCTACATAGCGCAGTGCAGTTTTTTGTTTCAAACTCCCAAATCAGCTTCTAAATACGGTACAGCAAATGGTAACTACTGTATTTTGATTTACCATATTGACATCATCAATCTTGCTGATAGATCGTAGATAAATATTCACGTTCACTCTCACTGGACCTCCAGTGTCTGAAATAAGAATGCTATATAGGCCTACTGCACCGAATGCATGGATAACCATTGGGTACTTCACGACCGTACAAGTACTATATGGTGAATCACCTGGCCAACTCTCATTGCCTCCTTGTGGTCGGACCCTCCAGTCATAGCCGGAGAGAACTTTTTGAATAATTTCCTGTTCTGACAGCTTCGTATCTTCCATTCGCGCCTGCTGATGATAATTTCGCCGTCGAGTCTGTCTTCGATATTTGCCGCCTCCTGTCTGCTCATCCTCGTCATACTGCACATAATGATTCTCCACCTGAGTGGACGCTCTGCAGCAGAAAAATACAGTTACTGTATGTTTTTAAAGTGGGATCTGGCGGGAAATTAGTACGGAGGAGTCAATGTTCATATTTTTACATTTGAAGGCACCTACCTACCTATCATCAAGGAGCTACATATATCATCCTCTTTCGATCCATCCCCATGTTTAGGAGTCGATTTTGCCTCTGGGATGTTAGGGCCTGCATCACAGAAGGCAAAATCGACTCCTAAACATGGGTTACTGTAACGTTTTTGTGTATAGCCCTGGGCTATACGTACATGATGGAAAGCCCCGATCAGGGGGCTACAGGGGGTTAGGTAGCCGAAAAAAACCTGAGGCGCAAAATGCCAAATTCACCTCTTTGCCTGCCACCTTCCGGCATCTCTTCATATCTACCATACAGTAATTTTGCGCCTCTAGAAGCTAAATTTTGGGGCGCAAATGGAAAACTGGGGCGGAAATGCGCCTCAAGTTACCACGTACCTAACCCCCAGGGCTATATTCGAGGGGGCAATACACGAAACATTACAGTAGATCGAAGTAAAAGTACTTTCAAATATGTAAAAAAGAACTTCGAAACTTGCCACTCCATACAAAATTTCCCACTAGATCACCCTTTATTAGTGTATTTTTAATATTTATAAAAATTATTGGTCGCTCGGGAAGAAAAGCAATAATCAGCACAAGGTACACTATACACACTCTTCTTGTCTGTTCTACAGTACCAATAAATAATATAGGTGTAGATTCATAATTCATACCCATAAACTGCGATCGGGAAGCTGGCACTTTCAACCAGCAGCAGCAATGTGAGAGCCAGATTTTGGCACCACATCAGGCCAAATAGTATTGCACTTTGATCGTCAACATAATGTATATGATACTTGTGCGTGTACAAGCCAAGCAGAGTATGGAATTGCTTCAGCAGCCTTCATTTTCTAAAAACACCTACATACACCTACTAAGCACATATTGTATCTACTTATTGTGGGTGTCTGTTTTCTCCTATACGATTTTGATTGCCAATTTCAACAGGTTACCCTGCACCGATTTTGCTCAAATTTTGCCCACGCATATTCCCGAGCGTGTGCCATTTACTTGGTAAAAATTTCAGGAATATGTGGGCAAAACTTGAGGAACATCGGTGCAGGGCAGCTGCAACGTACTAAAATTGGCGATCAAAATCGTATAGGAGAAAAAGACACCCTGTACATTCGGCTGCTTGCCATTTGCACAGATGCATCATGCAGAAAACGGGCAAGCGTCAAGTCAAAGCATATCCGACCTTACATGAGCGACCTTACATTGACAAGAAACATGAGAGTTGCTGCGCAAGGTGGAAGTCGAAAATGATTCATTTTTACTTGATTACCGGGCGTACGACACAAAACAAGAAGTTCTCAATGTCGGTTGGCGCGAGTACTCTTATCGATCACATTCTCGGTAGCTAGCTACGCAGGCGGATAATGTCGAAAAGGCCTGGCGTAGTGAGATACTTTTAGACATGCTATAGGAGAAAGAAGAATGCGCGCGCAAAAACTTTCTGCATATTTTAATAAAAAGACTGTTGTTAAAACAACAGTTGATAGAAAAAAGGAGGAAGAAGGTTGAGCCATCCTAAAAATATAAAGATCTGATATTTTGGACAAAAATGAATAATGTCTTCCGCTACTTCAAAGGCGGAAAACAAATTACAAATAATTACTATGAAAAAGAAAAACGAGTTGACGCGTTATCTAAAACAAGCACGGGCAAAGATTACGGTATCTTCGGTATACTATTTTGTATTTTAGTTACCAAAAATGCCCATTGAATCGTGGTCCGTCGGAGTTAGAAAAAATACAGCTGTTGCTGCACATTAACAGTAGAGAAGCAGTGTGAGGGGGCAGCGAGTGACAGCTCTTAAAAAAGTCGGTGAACTTCAGAATTGAGGACTGGATCTTAGCTAACGTTGAAAGCTTCGCAACTCCACATTCCTCAACAACAGTCGGAGACTCGCAGATAGTTGCAGAGGCGAAAGAGGAGGAACGACATAAATTTGATTTCGCATAAATAACGCTTGCGTATCGGAGGTACATAGAGTATGTACAATGATAGAATGCCTATTTGTCGGACTGAGCGCCGTGCCTCTGACAAGGGCGCAGTTTCCGGCCACACAGTACAGACCGTAAAAAATTAGTATGAGGCAAGCACAGTAAGCCGCTTTCCGCTACATCAAAAGTCATGTGCATCTGCATCTGGCTGGAACAATTAGCATTCAAACCCTTGAACTTGTCTGCTGCTTGCTACCTTTCTATGCGTAAATCAATGACTGAATACGAAGCTTCCAGTCTTATCTTTGCTCCTGCAGCAGCCGTTACGCCACACCAGTTTGTATTTACTCGTAAACGGTATATCTGCCGACATCCAAGCTACGGCACTGCACTGTATAGGGGTAATTTAATTTCTAATAAAATAGTGTTCCTGCTTGTGGCACAAGCTCATACGTACGCACGTACTGCAGCAGACAACACATTATCACAAAATTCATTTTGCCTATTGTCATTATTGGCTAATACCGCATTTTTGGGTGTACAACAGGCCCCGGGGCTGTACAAAAATTGAGAGGTGTGCTAGGTCAAAGCAAGTGTTTGAGGCCTAGTAGTATCATAGTACAAGAGATGTGTACGTACTGTACATGTATGTACGAGCTACGAGTTATGTACACCTTACCTACGCTACATTAGCTTAGCAGCCTGATGTACGAGTGTGGCCATAGCTACCTTATGACCAGCTTACGTATCAGCTCTTGACCAGCTTATAAAAGGTTCAGGTATCCTACAGTATATGGGGCTAATACCAGGGAGTCATGAACCAGGTACACATAGGGGATACATACGGTACGTAGTATATCCAAAAGATTTGATCGTGGAAATTACTTTTGCAACCCCATGATATTCATCGCACCGCATCACAAACACGCTATATAGCGGACGAAAACATTCGCCGCTTCGCAGGAAGAAGATACGCAGTACCGGAACCGCCATAAAGACTGCTGAAAAATTCATGGGCTCAAAGCCGCTAAGTAAATGCCAAATATGTATATTCGCCCCTGAAAAAATCTAATCAGCCTCTACATGCGGCGGCACCTTGAAGCTAATGACTTGAGATGGATAAGGAAAAAATCATTGTGGGGAGGAGTGGGGACACACTCTTGGCGGCTGAAAACTTTTACTTGGGATTCAGCTGAAGAAAACAGACGTGGCTGCATGAGCCAGCGCAAGCAGCAGGCGGTTTCTTCTGCAAAGTCTTCTTCAGCAGTGCTGCCGTATGTATGTACTACGTAATGTACATTCTGTACGTACGTACTGTACGTATGCGTTGGAAACACATGCTTAAGCTACTATGTACTTTACTACAGACGATCGTAATACTGTTATATCTTGTTGTCCGGATGTGGAATTTGAAAAATGAAAAGTTATTGAATCACGGCATCACGGCGTCACTCATTAGCCATTAGGCGCATGTAAGCAAGCTGCTTCTCATGTTTACGGCTCATTACGACACAAATGCGTACATCATACCTACTAGCCTACTGTAATGTTTCGTGTATAGCCCCCTGGGGCTATATGATCGGTAAGCCCCGATTAGGGGGGGGGGGCTATATTCGAGAGGGGGCTATACAAAGGGGGGGGGGGGGGGGGGCTATATAAAAGGGCATTTTGCATTAGAGACCAAAGTAAGGTTTTTCGACCTCCTGAACTCGTTTTTCTGGTTTATTTTGCATGTTTTCAAGCTAAAGTGGTATAAAACAAGCTATTCTTGCGCAAAAATTATCATTTTGGGCTATGATCGGCCATACCTGAAGGGGTGGTCAAGAGAGTTCAAAAAACAAAATGTATCCCAAACTGTCCCAAATCATTTGCCATCAACTGCTATGGATAGAACCACGTCGAAAACGCTGCTTTCAGCTGTAAAAACATTCGTTTTCGTCGTTTTTTGCAGTCTCTGATATGGGGCTATATACGAGTACAAATGACGATAGGCACCGATTAGGGGGGCTATATATATACGAGGGGGGGGGGGGGGGCGATATTCGAGGGGGGGCAATACACGAAACATTACAGTACATTCGCTATAAAATGAGCCAGAGATTACAGTGCTGCAGTGGGTGCAACCGCAACTTGAAACGTTTATGAAGCGTCCATTCCAATCGGACAGCTCAACTCATTTTCGGATTTTTCGGACTATGAAAAAACATGGAACAAATACAAATGTACCGTACGTACCAATATTCAGGTTCGTTCAAATTATCGGATGGCAACGTTTTAGTTAGTTTACACAACCTGCCCTAAATGGGTTCCCAAAACACACGACGAAAGCTCGATCAAGGAAGACCAAAGCGCAACGGATCGGATCAGGAAAGCGAAGGGCATCAGCGGATCAGGAAAGCGAAGGATGAACGATCCACGCACACTTTGCATAGATTCGCCCAGTAATTTTGACATGATATTCTACAGAGAAGATTAAATTAGTGAAGGAACGGACAGCCAGACGCCAGCCAGTACATAGCGCCAGTAATAATTAGCTCAGTAAGCCGCTATCATGAGTGCTCCCATGGAGGGTGTCCCTCCAACAGCGCTAGCAAAGTTTAAGCTTTGGAGAGCACATGTATGTACGCACGAAGGTGTCATGGGCGCCAGAGCCAGAGTACACGTCGTAATGGCCAGTTCTCATTCACAATGGAAGGAAATTCGCTCGGCGTACGCCTGGTGCATACGCGACTGTTCATACACCGTTGCGTGTGTCAAGTCAAACCATGAACACGACGAAGGTATGCATGCCAAGTGCATGTCTCCGATCGTCCGATGTGAATGGTCCATACGCCATAGTACATAGTAAGCTAACTAACGCCCTGAACGAAACCGAAAGAGAAGTTGCGCACGCCCCGCGCTAGAAGTAAATGTTTGCAACATAGTCGGACTACGGTAGCCGGAAAGAACACAGAGAAGCACCGCTAAGAAACATGCATGCGGCAGCAGCACCTCGTGGGACGAACGGAGAAAAGAAACGTCACACTGCCCGGGCACGCACTCGCAAATACTGCAGAGGTAAAGCAGGCTGAGTGGGTTGGCGAAATGCCGACCTCAGTCTCTGCACGGGCTTTCGGAGAAGAAGGGCATCCATGCCGAAGCAAGTTGCAGCCTGCGGGGGGAAACCAACGCGAATTCTGCTTATCCAATGAAGGGAGGAGGCAATAAAGGTCTAAAGTGGAAAGGAAGCGAAGCCTTGACGGTGGTGTGTTACCAGTCGGAAGGCAAAGAAAAACCACTTCCTTTCCATGGGGCGCCAAAAGGAAAAGCCCAACTCCTTCCGGGTGCTAGAAGCAGCAACTTATGTCTCTATCGATTCCATCACCGCACGCACATGGCAGAGCAAAACCAACCTCCCAAAGTGCATGTAATGTGGCACGTCGAGTCGACAGATATGTATGAATGAATGAATGCGCATACACAGTCCGTATGTATAACTTTACCACATGTTGACATACTCCCATAAAAGCTACAGCCTGTTGATGTCCGTCGTAACGATGTTTCACTCATATTCCCAAGTCAACGCAGTAATGAATGGCTAAACCACATAAAAAAGTAAGCTTATTCCAACCAATCATGATCGCAGTAAAGCACCAACAAACACCGAAAACAACTACGGTAGCATCCAGGTACAATATAATCAAAGATATAATGTACACACACAGTACTGAATGTCTGCGTGCACTGACTGTACATCCAGAAAAACAGCAAGAAAAACAACACAATCACAATGCTTCATCACAATTGCGACGCCTATAAATTCTAGTGCACTTGAGGACCAACTAAACAATTCCAAGAACTTTCGTTGTCCTGGCTTCAGCTTCAGAAGTACACGAAAACGCGACTGGCCTGGCCAACTGTACATACTCTACATACGCCAAGTAAACCATGTGTTATCACGAAGTTTGTTGCACACTGGCATACCAAGATTGCACACATAACCACATTGTCTGCATATAAGAACATACGAAGTACTGTACACGACATACAAAAGTATGGACTATAAAAAAAATAAGAAGTCTAATAATGGGGGTTAAACACAGGGGCATACAGCGGAATAATACGTTTATGTACAGGTACCCAGCACATAAAATACAGTAATAATTCCCTAATCAAAACTAAGACGCGAAACCAATCCAAGAATAGTGCTCTGTAGAAAGAAATAAAAAACAAGCAGCCAACATGCACACAATGTCGCCGCTCTGCTGAACACTGTCAGTCAACCTGTCAGTCAATTCAACTACCGCTTACGCCTAGACAGAACGAACCCGCTTCCACTAGACTACCACTACGTGTGTAAACCATTGCTTCCTAACAAAAACTGGACGTGTAGGCTAGGGCTACTTGTATGGACAAAATGCGGCAACGCGATTGGGTTGGTCGATAGCGACCCCGCGGTATTTAGTGAATGTTTGGATCGGTGCCTGCGGGGTCGTCGACCTTCTTCAATCATCTGGGAGCGTCAAAGGAGCGAGTGAAAAGAAGAACTGACAACAAACGACGTCGACGACCCCGCAGACGCTGATCCAAGCTTTCACCAAATACCGTAGGGTCGCTATCGACCAACCCAATCGCGTTACCGCATATCGTAAATACTAAATAAATAATATCAGATCGTTTCAATCGGGATATTGTACTAATCGGGTTATTTATTGTCCCGAAAATTCTATCGACCACCAAAAGGCCTCCCATTGAATAGGAGAAAGACCCAATTGTCAGCCGCCCAGTGATCACGAACGAGGACGAAGAGTATACAGAGTGTCTCATAATAAACCGTCCACCTTTCCGTGCATGTAACTCTGGAACCACATCTTAGATTTTCATGCGGTTTTTTGTAATTTGTAGCCAAGGCTTCAACAAGTAAGTGTACAAAATTTCAACTATGTGGTCCGCATACTTCGGAGACTACGACGGTTTGAATCTCGAAGCTCAAAATTGACGTTTTCCTTTACTATGGAGAAAATATCGGTTTTAGTTTTTCAAGATACCCTGTTTCATGCGTTTGCTATGCTGGCACTGGGGATAATGCATGAGATACACATTTCCTAGCATTTTGGGACATCTTTCTTCATTACGAGGCTAATTTTATTATGAATCATGCACAGAATTACCTCTAAATCGGCACTACCAGTTCGAAAAACCTTGTTTTTGACTGCTGGAGGAAAAGGTGTTTGAGCAGCTTCCACTGGGCCTAGGAAGCTAAAATTTTGTACACATCTCAGTTGAAGCTTTGGCTACAAAATACAAAAAACCGCATTAAAATCTAAGGTGTGGTTCCAGAGTTACATGCACGGGAAGGTGGACGGTTTATTATGAGACACCCTGTATAATAGTGGCTGGCTGCGCTACGAGTGCTCGAGTTCTTTTCTGAAGACGGCAACCTCGCGAATGGAGCTGGCAAATCGGCCGAAGCTGTTGAACAGTGCCACTACTTCGTTACGGTCCAGCTGGAACTTTGGTTGTTCGGGAGCAGAGGAAGAGGAGAGAGGGAGACGTCGCGGCGGAGTGTCGGAGAAGAGAATCTTCAGCGCCGTCCCGATCCCGTGCGTCTGCAGCTTGCCCCACAGTCTACAGCAGCATACGCTCGCTCCCACGTACAGTACCTACCTTTTTAGGGTATGTACTACCATGTACCACCATGTACTACCATGTACTACTATGTAGGGTATGTACTTACGTATGTACTACCTACTTACGTAGGGCACTGTGGGGTAAACCCGGACACGGGGTAAACCCTGACACCTAAGCTTTTCTGAACTTGCCGCTTCAGCAAGTGATGTTGAACATGGCAGCTCATTTGAAAGAGGAGAGTTCAAGGAATCGATCGGTAGAGAACTTGTCTCGATCGGTCGTATGGTTGCTGAGATATACTAGGTGTCCGGGTTTACCCTACAGTGCCCTGTGTACCATTCAAACCTGATAATACGATGCAAGGAATAGGCTATCCGCGAGTTCAGGTGTGCACTGCATGCTTGCAACCATGCAACGTAACAACTGAACTCGTGCACGCAAACGCACATATTGCACCGTAGACTTACCGGCACTTGTCACAGCCAACGCAATCCATGATCCTGGATATGTTGAGGAAATGGTGGCGAAATTCTGCCTTCAGCTCTCGCGCATGCGCATCCATACCCTTCAAGAACATTCCATTTCTCGTAACAACAGCGCTGTGGTAGATACATATGTACGCCCTATGTATGTACGTACCTGGAACATCTTAGTTTCATCAAAGTGATCTGGGAACTGGTTGATAATCTGCATCAGTTGACTAACTAAACTCCGCGTCTCCAAATCTTCACTCACATCACCCGTATAGAAGAACTGCTGGCTCAAGTACGGTGCCACCTACGGAAATACAGTACGTCATCATATCATCCATCACACACACAACACACACAGAGCCTAGCAGACAAAATGTGCGCGTAATGACTCATTCATATGCAATACATGCGCTGGGCGTACTTTCGGCATACGCCGAGCGCATTGATTCCACTCCTATGTGAACGAACACACAAAGCAATCTCTCGCGTGAATGTACATAGTCTTCGTGTTGTACATACTGTACTTTGTGGAGAGCTCGAAGTTCCAGCAGGTACACGAAGTAGAGGTTTTTCAGACGTTGCGGTCCTTCGCCTCCAGTCGTCTCCGCACTAAATCGCCACTTGAACAAATCCAAGTTACGCTCCCACGTACCCACACCAAAGCCACCAGGAGCTGAAAAGCAGACACGTGTTAGATACTTGCTCCTCTTCCACCATATACCGCAAACTGACCTACTGTATGTTAACCCATACTGAATATCGTCCTCACAGCAACTACTTAATGAGCACTTATGAGCCTTTTGTGCAGAACAGAGCCGCAGTGCTCATAAGTACTGGCACTCCGTTTTTCAGTGCTCATAAAGTAGTTGCTGTGAGGATGATATTTAGTATGGGTTAACATAGTAGAACAGTACACTACCTAGTTTTACCTGGTTTGTAGTTGTGTGCAGCGACTGAGATTGTAATACTTGTGTGAAGACCAGACATGATTCGGAAGAAGACCCGTTTCTCCAGGCACAAACCTGAAGCAACAGTACTATCTCCTCACTACATTAAATTCAGAGCAAAAACAAAAGCTAATCAGCCCAGTTCATTCTAAATCCAAGCAAGACGAATGAAGACGGAGAGACTGAGAAGCAAACATACTGTCCGTAGGTATGTATGTACATACGAATATAGGCATACACTTCACAGTGGACACAATGTTGGGGACCAGGAAAGAGACAAACGGAAAGACTTACATAAAGCCACCACCAGAGAAGAACAACCCAGCATCAGTAACATACGCATGTACATACACATCCTGCTTACACATAGCCGCAAAGCCCCCGACACATACCTTTCAAATTGGAACCTACAATAAAGCACACAGGTGTAATACACACGCATAGCAATCATGCATAGCATCCATCCATCCACCCAGTCTACACCCAGTGCTCAACATTAGCAAATAGAACAAGTCAGTAGTGCAATGGTCAAGCTGAGAGAAGCAAGCAAACACTGGTAAAAAGATGCTCTGATGGTCTTACCGGTAACTGTGGGATGAAGCAGAAACTTCTTGTCAAACTTTGGATTTGGCCTAAAAAAAGACATGTGCACCCTCAATCATCTGAGCAGGCCGTCTGGCCATGAACAAGTGAGCAAAGGATAAAGGAAAATCTACAGTGGCTCTTGCGGTCGTTGCAATCCCTTTACATATTTGTTGCGTCGCTTGCGCTACATACTACCACAGCAACCACACGACTCACGAGCTACGGGATTATATAATAACCATAGCGACAATCCCAAAGAATCTCATACCGCGACCTGGCGTCATTGTTGGCAACAAATTGTTACACCAACAACAAACCGACAACACTCATATATGTAAACGGACAACAAACGAACAGAACAACAAACCGACAACAGCTGCACGACTTGTTGCCAACAATGACGCCAGGTCGCGGTATGTGTTAAGAGCCATACTTGAAGCAGTTTTCCGAGTAGATGGCCTTCCACACCATTTGCGCACTCTTGCCCACATAACCGGTGTACCTCTCCGGGTTTTTGGTCAGATCCACGTAATGCATATTTGAAAAACTCTCTTCTGCAAAACGAAACCCGTTTCTATGTGTTGCTCCCTACACATACAATACTTAGCGTTTTCTACAGGGTGTATCAGAATAAACACACCGGGTGTTTGTGCTGATATCTCCACAGCGGAGTGTCATATTCAGATGCGGTTTTTTGCGTTGAATAGCCAAAGCTTCAACGTTGGTGCCGCCAAAATTTTAGCGTCCTAGGTTGTCTTGTCATGGCGCTGTAAGGGGTCAAATTTGCGGCACCTTTTTGGCGCTAAACGGAGGCAGGGCACTGAGGTGGAGCAACGGATTTGCATTTTCGCTTTTTTCTCGCTTTTTCAAGTCTGTTCACCATTCCACGCTAACTTTTGTGCATTTTTGAGCAGCCTTGTCGAAGTTAGACGTCAGTTTGATCACCATGGCTTCAGCGTCCCAAGGAAAAGCTTGGATGACCAAATTTTGGCTGTAACACTGTTTGCCACGTTTGAATCTGCAAGAGAAGTGGAAGAGAGAACTGGGTTACGTAAACTGGGGAGAGAAAACCTGGAGCCGATCTGTGCCTGGCCGCCTGCAAAAGTGAGTGAAAATTGACGCTTTGCAAATCGAGCTGTTTGAGCCGCTTCCTGTTGGCCTAGAAAGCTGAAAATGAAATGTTGGCTGTAAATGGCTGTTGGCTAAAAATGTTGGCTGCATCAACGATGAAGCCTGGCTATTCAACGCAAAAAACCGCATTTGAATGTGACACTCCGGTGGGGAGATATAAGCACAAACACCCGGTGAGTTTATTCTGATACACCCTGTATATGTATGCATGCATATGCATACCGTCGACTTGACAAAACTTGTTCTCTGAATCATCGAATTCTTCCCAGTCGTTGAATTTATCTCTCTGTTGTTGACTGATAGAAGGATCCAGAGGATCGAAGCGATTACTCTCCTCACACGGCTGATCAGCACCTGCAGCGTATTTGGAACGCCCCTGACAAAAAACAAGCACTATAATAGGCCATACCAAACGAATGGTATCGGACTGAGGCACACAACGTGGCGTATGGAGGATGGACCATGGAGTATGCTTACGTGTATCAAAGGGGCCCTTGCTTCTTTCTTCTTGATTCCCTCCGGCACTTCGTCGTCACAAGTTTCAATGCCGCATTTTTCCGAAGTACACTGGCGCTCGTCATCCCAGAATGGGCACGGCTTCTCCATATCAACCTGCATAATAAACAAGTATCGTATTCCATATCTCATGCTCAGGGGTGCCTGCACGGACAAAATATCAGCGTATATAAGAAAGCGGTTTCTCTGTAGACGGAGGATACCCGATAATAGCGGAAGAAGTCTCTCTCCAACAGGCTTTGAAGCAGAGGGAAGAGCTTGTTGTTGTTGAATTCATCCACCGTGCCAACAGTACATTCGCATTCGTCTACGCTGGAGGATATTTTGCAGAAGCAGCTCCGTCCTGTCGGCAGTTGAGCGCCGCCTCCTTCCAACGTCCAGCACAACCACACCAAAAGCAGCTGCCGCAACTGCATGACCACCAGACACTGCTTCTAAATAATGCAGCTGCTTGCAATTTCGCTTCTTCAATCGTTGTCACGACATTATGCACGCTGCTTCACTGAACACGTGCCGTCTGCAATCATCAGAGCTCCTTCTCTCGCCTTCTTTGGCAACAGTTTTCTTGAGCTTTCCTTTCCTTTCCTTGCTTTGCGATTCGTCAGAATAATGCTCGATGAAACCACAACCGATCTGAAGTCAAGTTTGTGGGTGTCGACTTTACTTCATGGGTATCCAGACACGACAGGATTTGGTCTTGAATCTTGATATTCGCTCTTCTCTTTCTTCCTCCGTTGTTGGCCTGGCTTCACAGTTGCTGAGCTTTGCTTTTGGCTGGCTGAAACTCTCGTCATCAGTCGTCAACGGCCGGTCATGAATGAGCATAAAAGAACCAATCAGAAGAAAGTTACGCCTCTTTCTCGCCTGTGTGAGATGCTGATTGGATTACTGTTTCTAAAAATCGCTGGCAAAACCGAGAAAAGAAATTCATCCCAGCTAAAATACACTGAAACAGTACAACAAGCATTGTATGTACGTCGATTGAGCGAAGTCATCGAAACGTAATCATCGGATGACAGTGTACGCAATCTTTACTACACATAAATATGACGGTTTGGTTATCAGTATTGCAATCAGAACTGCAACATTGCCAAGTAGGTAACCTACAATACAATTCTTGCACACAGTCACAGAGGCGGGACAAACAGCGCCTATTATTTCACCCTAATAGGAATAATGGTCACAACACGTAACAAACAAAAAAGTATGTACCACACTCCATCACAGCTCAGTAACCAACCATCCAATGTACATACCTACACTACTCACACAGCATGCTTGTCGAGTGCTAATGTTGTTGCTTCTGCCGCAATAATGGGAAGTTGTCTCACAAATTTAGCCTATACGTACGCGTGCTCAGAGAAGCGGCGTACAGCCGAAGTACAGGTACGCATGCCGCTCTTCTGTACGCGGGAACAGTCTACCTACCGTACAAATCTGCTACAGAGTATTGTCAATCACCTTCACGCAAATCCTGATCGTTATCATGCACATACAACATGTCGAAAGTGGGAAAAGCAGTAGGAAAAATGTGCGTACGTACGGTTGTCTTGCGGTACTGATACCTATTGTTATTGATCAATCGATCGGAAAAGTAAAATAGATACTTTCCCTCGTGGGGAAAATTACTTCTCATAGTACTTTCCCTCGTAGGGAAAATTTAGTAGTAGAAAGTCAGTTTTGCACAGCTACATACACAGGTTATAGTCCGCACAGCACAACCGTCTGTAGGCCGCATATCAATGGAAGGGAACCTACATAACATACGGCATCTAAAATCATGAGTATTAAAAATTCTCCATCTCGCTCACAAAATCTACTGCACCAAGTCTGTGCCGAACAGCAATAAATGCACGACAATAAAGTTATTGTGTTCTCTCATCCGAGCTCAATAATATGGCCACTAATGTCGTGTAGTAATGTATACGCAGCAGGTGAAGACTGACGGATGATCATAACCCGGCAAAGGGATCCGCCGGCTTGTTCTGCTGTTGCGGTGGCATCATTCCGCTCTAAACAATAGTAGCATTCACACATGACCACAATATTGTTCCACTACGGCTTACATCTTAACCCCTCCTCTATTTCGCAGCCCGAAATGCAACCCCCGCCTACAAAATTGACAAAGGGTCCAAAATGCCATCGGACATTGCTGGTAGCATTATTGGAAAAGTTGATAGAAAAAATGCGACCGCATGCGACAGTAATGCGATCGCATTTTGGTCGCCCTAGGTCGCATTTTTGGTCGCGGCGACCATCGAAATAGAGGAGGGGTTAAAATAAAAGCTCATTTATGCAGTATGAAGTTAGACGCCCGTGTCTTACTTGTGCTCCCACGCCAGGTTGCATTGGCATCATCCCTGGAGCCCCACCACCTGCCATCTGACCACCAGCTCCCCAACCTCAATAATAAGCAGACACAATTACGCACAAGTACAGTGCCTGCATGAATAAGCAATAATCAAAATCGCAAGTTGCCCTAGGCATTACAGTACTTGGCGCGGTACCTGCTGGCGCAGCCTGTTGCGGCGCTACACCCTGCGGTCTCGGCATACGTTGCTGATTGTTCCAGGTCACCGGTTTCCTGAAACCACCACCGCACATCCAGCTTTTATTCAGTGCATACGGACTTTAGGTTGGTCCCATGGAATGCGCTTGGATAGCTTTTATGCTGGTTCTCTTATAGAAAACTTTATAGATGTCTATACCGGCGTGTTGAAGTACGCTCGCCTCGCTGGTTCGCAAATTGTCCATGGCTGGACCATTACCGTATTTTTGGGTGTATATCCCCCTGAGTATATCCCCCCAAGTGTATAACCCCCCATTGGCAAAACATAAATTTTGTCCTATGTATATCCCCCCTGGTGTATAACCCACCATGTACTGGAAGGTACCTAACCTACCTATGTAAGCTGGTCATAAAATATTATAGCTACTCCTACACCATGCTACCATGCCTATAAGCTTAGCTGAGCATGTCTTATGCTAGAATAACCCTGTTTTAACCGCGATTATGCCCTAAAACACGTACTTTTGACCTCAAAAACATGCCTCTACACACCTCTCACAAACAAAAATTTTGTCCCATGTATATCCCCCCCAGTGTGGGGCTATACACCCAAAAATACGGTAACCGAACATCTGCGCAGTTTTAAAAATGGCCCTGCCATGGACAATTTGCGGTCCAGCGAGGCGAGCGTACTTCCACACGCTGGCATAGACATCTTCAAAGTTGTCTATGAAAGAACCAGCATGAAAGCTATCCAACGGGGAATGTGGGTACGTAATGCAGGCTGCGTTGCGTACGTTCCAGGTTGTTGCTGTGTGATGTTGAGATTTTGAGCGAGACTGGCCAGACTGTCGTCCAGCGTGCCCTTGATCACTTTCTTGCTCTGCGCCGGCGACGCTCCGCCCGCGCTTAACGCCCCTCCTCCTCCTCCGGTGCCAGCCGGAGCCGGAGTCAGCAGATCCCCAAGCGGGTCCAGCCCTACAACACACGCTCCCCATACACAGTACAGTACATGGTCACGCTATGCACAGTATTCCATACATCATACGCGGTAACGCGATTGGGTTGGTCGATAGCGACCCCGCGGCATTTATTGAATGTTTGGATCGGTGTCTGCGGGGTCGTCGACGTCATTGTTGTCAGTTCTTCTTATCACTCAAGCTCCTTTTTCCGCCCCAGATGATTGAACAGGGTCGACCACCCCGCAGGCACCGATCCAAACTTTCACTAAATGGTCGCTATCGACCAACCCAATCGCGTTACCGCATATCGTCCATACACACCACCAATATTTGGGTTCCCACTTGTGCTGACATTCACCCTATACTATTCTACGCCACCTACTACTGCACGCAATAATGCCACAAAGCACGTACACAACGCCAGTGAAACGTCACAGGTCACCATACTTTACACACACGGCAACTACTTACAGTACAGTTCACAACCAAATACGTACCAACAAGATGTGTGCGAGTGTGCTATACAAGTGCAGCTTACCCGACAATATTCCGCCTGTAGCAGCATAAGCACAAACACAAATCACTGCATAGTGCGCCATAGCATACAAGCCGTAACGTACAGTAATACGGTAGGTAGCGGTAGGAAACCTTGGTACTGCTGCTGCTGTTGTAGCGCCGTGGCCTGTTGTTGCATGTTCATCATGTGCCGAGGCAGCTGGGGAGACGACGTGTAGCTCGGATCTCTTCCCGCTTAAAACACAACGTAAGTAGTCAGGACAACAAGTACAGGACAACAAGACTGCGAAGAAAGCGGAAGTCGCGGGAGGCATGTATGCCTGAATGAAATGCATGGAAATTTACACACATTTCCATGCATTTGCGTGCTATTTCGCGCGACTTCACAATTCCCACGTTCTCCGCAGCTCGACCACCACTTGCTTCACCATAGAGCTCAGACTCAGAGCAGACACAGGTGCCTCATGCCGCGTTCACCAGACGTCCGTAAATCCGTCCGTTCGTCAACCCATATTACGTGTCCGTCCGTCCGTCCGTCCGTCAACCCAAACCCACGTCAACCGTATACGGGTTAAGCCAACCCCACGTCAACTGTGTTCGGTTTAACCCAACCCCACGTCAACCGTATACAGGTTGACGGACGGTGGTACGGATTTACGGACGTCTGGTGAAGGCGGCATGATGCGCACTACTCACAGAACGGCGTCTGATCGTATAGACCCAGTTGGTTCTGGGTGCTGTGCGGCGGGATGTTGATGGCCTGTGGTTGTTGTTGGTGCGGCGGTGTGGCGGCGGACTCGGCTGCTGCTGCATGAATGGGCGAGGCGGGGGCGACGGGCGCCACGGGAGACGGAGTGGGCGGCTCCGGCGTGGCCGGCGGCAGTCCGCCCGCCGCGAAAAGCGCGCCCGGCGTCGGAGTCAGCGGACCCGCGGAGCGAAACGCTGCAAACACACACACAGACAGGCACCGCAGTCCAGTCTCTAATGCTAATCGCGGAGCTCCGAGAGTTAGTTCACTGTGGGAATCCACCTGAATCCCATCATGATGCTCAGGCATAATTTGTGTTAAACACATACCCGGCCGGAGGAGGCGTCACTGTTGGCAACACGAAACAGATTTGTTGTTTCGGACAACAAATCTATTTCGTGTTGTCGGTTTGTTGTCCGTTCCGACAACACCCATATAAAAACGGACAAGAAATCTGTTTCGTGTTGCCAACACTGACGCCTCCTCAGGGTATGTGTTAAACCTGGTCCCGAAGCGAACGAAGACGTAACGTATTATACAGTACGTAACGCACCGTAATCCGGTTCGCTTTGGGACCAGGTTTAATGGAACTCAAATTGTGCCTGAAGCCTGAGCATCATGAAGCGATGAAGGTGGATTGTCGCCCGTGCTTGCATTGCACGTACGTATCGCGAAGACACACAAGTCCCCCCTTCCTCTTCCTCACCTTCCGCATTCTGAGCGAAGGCGGAGAAGGGGTTCTTGATCTCGGCGGTAGCAGCCGCCACCTCCTCCTCCACCGATTCGCTGTCAGCGTCCGCCTGTACTGCAGACGCTGGAGGATACAAGTGCTGTTGGTGATGGTCAGTGACGGCGGCTGCCCAGGCGTCGTCAGCCGTGTCGCTGTCCACCATCGGCTCGTCCGTCAGAAAGGGGTTGCCGCCCGCTCTCCCGCCGCCTTCCACCACTTCTACATACACACGCCAATCCGTGTTCAACACATACCGCGACCTAGCGTCATTGTTGGTAGCAAGTCGTTCAGCTGTTGTCGGTTTATTGTCCGCTTAATATAAGGGTGTCGTCGGTTTGTTGTCCGTTCGTCAACAAACCGACAAATGGGCAACAAACGAACAACAAACGAAGAACATCTGAGCGACGTGTTGTCAACAATGACGCCTCCTCGGGGATGTGTTTGTTAGTTAGTACACGACTACACGTATAACAGGCAGGCGTCTAGCAGCTGAAATAGGGTACTGTGGGGTAAACCTGGACACGGGGGTAAACTTGGACAGCTATGTAGTATATCTCAGCAACCATACGACCGATTGAGACAAGTATTCTAGCAATCGATTCCTTGAACTCTCCTTTTTCAAATGAGCTACCGTGTTATCATTTGCTGAAGCGGCAAGTTCAGAGGAGCTCAGGTGTCCGGGTTTACCCCACAGTACCCTAATGCAATGAGTGTTACTGTACGTACCGGCAGTTGCATGCACTGGTTCACCGGAAGGAGGACGAGGAAGCCCAACTGCTCCACTCCCACCAATCGCTCCTCCGCCTTAAAGTAACAACACAAAAACCGCACTGGCTAGTCAAATATCAAGAACAGCTAGACTACGCTACACAACCACTAACTACAGTACGACGTGAAACATCTTACATACCAAACATGTACATCATCATTCAAGGATAATAATTGTAATTGACAGACCTGGCTTGAAGATATTTCCCAGCGCTTGAACGGGCAGCAAGAACAAACGACACACGTACACATCATACCACAATCAGACCTACTACACTCAAACCTCTGAATAAATAAATACTACTACGATACCAAAAGTCAATTTCGCATCCTAACCTACTGAATGTAGCAAATGTCTACGATGCTAACCTACACCTAGCTGCAGCAGTAAGCCAAAATTGCTGAACGCGTTCTCGCTACATATGTATATTTACAACATGTGCAGTGTGCACACACACTGCTCAACTTATTCGCAGCACAAGTGGGAACTTTTTCAAATACGTATATATTACAATGCGCAACATCTTGGCACCATTGGCACAACCTATACGTAGGGAATGGTCTCACCGGTTTGCTGTGCATCTGAATGCTGCTGAGTACCGAAGACGGCGTTGAAGTTGGGGTGGAATACACCGTTACCCATGGCTGACGCGCCCCCGCCACCGAAGCCTCCTTAAAGTCACACGAACACAATTCATTGAGCGAAGTGCAGGCAAAAGCAGAAAGCGTGCTGCTACACCAGACGTGTGACGTGCCGCGTTCCGTATATGGTAATAACAAGGCCCCGAAAGGGGGGGGGGGGGGGGGGCGGCGGGGGGGAGAAATGGGACTGAACGGGAATCGAACCCGCTACCCTCGGTCACAGCTGTGAACTTTTAGTCACACGACCACGTGCCGGTCCAATCTGAGGCAGAGGGGATTCGATCCCGCTCGCTGCCCTGTCACACAACTGGACTTTAGGCACACGACCAAGTGCCGGTCCGGGGACAGTTTGGCTAAACTCGCCTTACATACCTAGAACTAGTTTACGTACACTACTGGCCCCTGATGCTATTGCCATACCTAAGCAGTACGTTACACATACATACATAAACTGCACGTTGCAGGGATACCGGGTGCGGCGAAAGGATTCGTGGATTCTACAGCAGGAGCAGCGGAAGTGGATGTCGGGGCGCCGAAAGGGTTGGAGTCGAGCGAGAGCAGATCCAGGCTGGCCGGCTGCTGCGCGGGTCTGGGCGGAGGCGGCTGATCAAAGGAGCCGATCAGATCGCCAGACGTCGAGTTGCTCAGAAACGGATTCGTCAGATGCGATTCCCCGCCTCCTCCTCGCGTGCCCTGGTGGTGGTACTGCTGCTCCGTCTCTCGTTGTTGCTGAAATACGCGCTCGCACATAGTCACAGCACTGCGTCTGTCTCCCCATTTTCACACCACCTACAATACATGCAGATGCAGAGCGTATGCGTAGTCAGATCACCTTGAGCAGCTGGAGACGCTCCTGTTCCTCGCGCAGATAGCGCTGTTTCGTGGCCTCGTCCAGGCTGCGCACGTCCACGGCGTTGCGATCCGTGATGCTGCTGTACTGGTGTATGGCTGACTGGGTGGCGCTGCTGGGCCCGGGCGCGCCGCCAGTCGGCGAAGTGGCGCCCTTGCCCCCGTCCAGCGCGTTCGCGTGCTGCTCCAGTGCCTCCAGCAGACTGTTGGGCGCCTTGGCCAAGTCCGGAATCTCACCGCGGTCCACGCCCACTGTCTACACACACGCACAAACACACTACACTACACACTCGCACTTGTGGTGAGGGTGCCTGAACCTAGCGGGTGACGGATGGTAAAGTATGCCGGCACACGTATTCGCCTTGCTCCAAGAGCAGTGTCTTTTCCGCCTCCCCGCCGAATTGAGCTGTAGTTGATCACACACACGCAAAGCACGCAAGTAATTATTGTTTACACAAAAAAGTAAGCCGAATTTTGAGCTGTAGTTTATCACACACACGCAATATAATTGCTTCGGCGTGCTTTGCGTTTTGAGATAACTACAGCTCAAATTCGGCGGGGAGGTCGAAACACAACCAGGCTCTTATGGAGCAAGGCGAATAGCAGACATTTACGGCATAGCATAACTCTTGTCCGGCGGCATAGCTCAATCGGTAGAGCATTGGCCTTGTAAGCCGAAGGTGCGGGTTCGAGCCCCGCTGCGCCAATGGACAGTTCCCTTCCCCTAGGGGTTGGCTTCCGTTCACCTCACGACAGCAGCTTTCACAATGGAATGCCTTACACCAGCTATCACGATAACGCCAATGCCAACGCTGATATTAGCGCAAATCTCTCCTGTGGCACGGCACCGTTCTTCGTTTTTCTCATTTGCATGAACGGCATAAACAAAAAAGGAACGAGGTTGAAAATGTCACTAATAGTCAATATTACGCCGGCAATTACGTCGATATTTCGTTCTGATGTTGGTTTTCACCGATGCTAACGCCAATATCAGCGTTAGCGTTCACGTTACCGTGTGAAAGTTAGCGCAAAGCGTTCGAATTGTGAACACTGCAACATACATTTACTCCCAACGTTGGTACTCAAGTCAGACCGCCACGGTCGGTTTGCAGCCTATTCAATTCCTTCCTTACTGAATGTATTGCCTGAAAAAGAGTGGAATGCTCCGCTCACCTCAGCGACAGACAGGAACTCGGCGACTTTGTCCATTCGCGACAGAAACTTCTTGTACATATCCAACGCCTCTCGACACTGTTTCTTGTTCATATCATTGAAGTATTTCTCTGCAAATGGAAGCGGAACCACACCGATGTACGCAAGCACGACAATAATACTGATCTGCATTTGCTTAACACATACCGCGACCTGGCGTCATTGTTGGCAACAAGTGATTCAGCTGTTGTTGGTCTGTTGTTCCTTTGTTTTGCTGTCCATTCATAAATGGGTGTTGTCGGTTTGTTGCACGTTTGTCAACAAACCGACAACAAACTGAGAACACCCATTGTAAAAACGGACAAGAATTTGTTGCCAACAATGACGCCAGGTCGAGGTATGTGTTAAGATTGTGAACGCCTGTCTTAGCAGCTGGCAGTTTCACCTAGCATGTTGATGACTCCGTCATTGTAGCAGGCAAAAAGCCGAATGAGATCTCTGAACATCAGTATGAAGGAGCTGTTGATGATACCATTTGACAATTCCACAGGATTTATCTGTATATTATGTACGTACATACACAAAATCAACAACAAAAACATGACAGCATTCACACGTTTCCAAAGCAAAAAACAAGAATATGAGACGAGAGGGATGGATGACTCAAAGTCAACAACATCACGGAAATACCAGTATATTTTCTTTGGGACACATTCCCTCTATTTGTTCTGTTCTATCTTATGTACCATTCCTCCTACTCACCTGAAACTCCAACAAAGCGTCAATCTGATTCTGTAGAATTGGAAGAGTCTTCAACAGCTGAACAAAACACACTCCTTGTTCAAGCACGTCAAAAGTATATAAGGTACGTACTAGTCTGGCCAGTAGGAGTTGGCAATGGGACTCAAGTCGTACTGCTTCGTTTGCATGTACTTCTGCTAAATAGGAGTACACGAAGCAGGGACAAAAATCCGCAATTGTGAATCTATTTTACGCAACGCGCCTTGAATGCCATAGCCAATTCTTACTGGCCAGACTATTAGTACTATCAGTACGCATATCACCAATCTAATGATCCCCATACCTTCTCCGCGTGCATGGTGCGAAGTAGTCCATCTTCCCTTCCGCGTTTCACCTTACAAAAGTCGAAGGCGCAAAGGCGGTAAGTATAGATCTTCTCCGTAATATATCGCGCGTACTTCCGAATGTGTGGCGACATCTCAGCTCCTAGAAGCAGACACATGCACTGTAGCAACTGTACACATAATGCTATGTATTATTCATGCTCAGGCTTACCTTGTAGATTAGTTCTATCGTTGTAGTTTTGCAGATTGAAGTTTGCGTTGCATGAGGCCAAGTACTGGCTGAAGCGTTCATTCCCGTAGCACATGAGATTGTGTATGGTGACGAGTGCCTTGTAGACGCAGGCCCAGTGCTCCTCTTTCGTACGCTCGATCAGCAGATTCGCCAACTGAGGAATCGACACGTTCGGCTCGTGAGTGCAGTGCAGCAAATCTATGTACACGAACAAACACACATAAGAAAACATATCCATCTATCCGGCGCACATCTTGCTAGCACCAGGGGTTCAAAAACCTAAATTTAGCAAGTCCTGGGTCATGGTTGGTAGTACATCTCTTTTCCGGGCGCCTAAACTATGTACAACAGTGTCATAGGGCGATTGTCTCTCCACGGTCTTTTTACGGGTGACAAGCCCCCTGCATATACCAAGCCAGTTGCTGCTGAGGAAAGGTCTCCCCTCCCCAATCTCGGCTATAGCTTCGTTCAAAGCCGCAGCTTTCATTCAATGCGTCACTGTTGTGTACGTCTCTATTTGACGGAAAGCAGGCAGAAGGGAGAGGACTGTGAAAATCGATGGGAAGCAAGGAAAAGGAGTGCTCATCCAGCGAAAACCAAAAGGAACGAGAAGCTTCGAAGGAGGACAGGGAGGATGCATGAAATTCTCCCCCTTCTTTCGCATCCTTTCGCTCACGCTATTCCAAAATCATTGAAGCAGTCACTGGCAAAGCAAAACCAGCTCCATGCATGCAGAAAAGTCGGCTATTCATTATACGCGCACATTCTAAAGTTATCCCCACTAATACTTGGGCTCTGTGCGCAAATGCATGCCTGCCCTTGCCCATTGCGAAGAAAGTACGCCAACTTTCGCAACAACCACCAAACTCATAATTGTCCGAAAGCACCGCGAATACATACGTACAGTACATTAGTATGAACGCAAAGCATACATATTTGTACGTACATACGGCGTAAATGTGTAGCATGTGCACAAATTCATTGTAACTTTTACTGGACAGTTGGCATGCTACACGGCTGTTCCCCTTTCCTCTGCATTCCAGCGAACAGACAATGCGCACCCCTCTCGTCTTCTTTCTCCGATTACGGAAAATCCTCCCGTACATATGTACGCGGGTGATTCGCAGATGCATAGGAATGATTGCATCCGACATTTTCAGAATTTTACATCGCCATAAAGTATCCCAGAGGAAGAAAGTGCACCTCCTGGTGGCATAGTTTACACCGGTCGCTCTTGCACTAACTGTTTTCCCCCGCCGAAAAGACAAACAACACAATCGGGCAAACAGTGCATACTATTGCCCTTTTTCCGCCCTTTCTGTCAAAATTCAATAATACAAAAAATTGCCAACCTTACGAATAAAATAAAAAATTTGTCAGGTTATGCCACTTGCCACAAGAGAAACCGCCATCTCTAGTCACTTACGTACGTACATACTTAAAACACTCATGCCAAGTTGCGTGAAGCTAAACTAAAGCTGTAATCAAAACAGTTGCACCTCACGACATACCACCTCCTCTTGCCCCGTGGGTATACATTCCAACGCAACTTATCCAGTCAGTTGTATCGTTGTACGTACTGTACGTCCTCTTTCTTGCGTGGCACAGAAAAGAAAGGATAGGTCGCAACAAAAAGCCTTGAAGCACTCGGTAACCACCCCTACAGAAAATTTTGTGAGCGTATCTTTCGTATTTATCGCATTACTGTCATCCCTGCTGCTCTTTATGCCTAAATAGCTGTCCTTCGTTCCTCGCCTAAATATTCTTCCACATACAAAGTAATATGTACTAAAACTACACGAAGTAATAGCACTGTGTTTCATAGCTATCCTTCACCTCTTCCGCCTTTTCTATCCTCCATAAAAGCCCTATATTCATGCAAGCTGAAACTATGTACGAAGGGAATGCAAGTCGCCTACTTCGATACAACCAGAGCCTCCATCCATATGAGTAGTTCCCCACACAAAAATAAATAGGAGACGCATATGAAAGCTTCTCTAACTGGGAGAATGAGAGGAAGCTGCAGTTCTATCGTCATGGGCAAGGATCACTCCACATAGTAGGTGTTCATGCATGAGCGCGCTTTCCGACGGATATCCCATCCATGTCACACTACGACACCCAAGTAAAGTCGTCGGCGGTCGCCCTCTTCTAACATACTGTAGGTCATGTCGCCTCCTTTTCGCCCAAGTAAGCGTTTTTGTGCTCTACAAATCTCGTATTGGTCTCTTCCGATCCAGCCGCAATCGCACGGTGCTAAGATTCATTCTATCTGAAATCCCACTGATCATTAGCACGCGTACAGCACCCATCAGATTAGACCCTTCCAATGTCAGAGCGATATAAATCCTACGTGTGTACGGTAGGTCTCTACCATCTCTTTATAAGCCCCAGTGCATCTGCATATCTTGTTGCACAAGCATAAGAAGTCTCCCTCATTCCATAACTTAGGGATACCGGTAAAGCCTTTGCATCACGGCATGGGGACACATTCACCAGGTCATTAAGGCCTATCCAAAGACTTTCAAAAATGAAGTTTCAGAGAATTTCTAGAGAACTGGAGTACCTTTTTTAGGTTATATCCCCCCCTATTGTCTTCCTAGTGTATACCCCCCATTGCAACATAAATTTTGTCCTTTGTATATCCCTCTCTGGTGTATACCCCCATGTACTGTAAGGTCCTGACCTACCTATGTAGCTGGCCTCTGCTAGCTATAGCTACTCCACACCATGCTGCTATGCCTGTAGACTTAGCTGCATTTCTTGTACTAGAATAACCCTGTTTTATACATTATCCCTAAAACACATACTTTTCCTCAAAAACATGCCTCTCACACCTCTCAAAACATAAATTTTGTCCTATGTATATCACCCATTGTATATCCTAGTGTATACATCTCTCAATTTTTGTATATGGGGCTATAAAATTAGTAACACTTGGAAATATCTCTGTGGCGCAGTTCTCACCGTCTCCGTTGTGTGCTAGCGCACCTTGTGGGAGTTTGTGGCAGCGAGCGGGTCCACATTTTGCACTCTGAATTGGTTTAGCCGGTTGAGCTCCTTATGACCTGGATTTCTGGGGCTATAGAGGACTGTGGGGTCGGCGCGGGTTCGCCTGCTTTTCTATCGTTACTCGAAATGTAAAATGGTAGCTCGTTTGAAAAAGAGAGTGGAAGGAATCAATTCATAAATTACTTGTCTCAATCGCTCGTATGGTTGTTAGAGAGCATAACTAGGTGTTGCGGGTTTTTTTTCTACCATATTGCGGGTTTTCCCACAGTACCCTGCCGTCGTCTTAGAAACAGCCGACATGGATACCTTGAATAACAAAGAAAGCAGTACGTTCTAGCCGGAAACGTTCGAATCCGAACAACCGGACGGAAAAGAACAACTAACTAGCGTGGTTTGCGCAAGTTTTTTTCCTGAGAGGAGGAAGATTGTCATTGCTCCGCTTATCTTTTTTGTTCTCAGCTAAGGTAAGGAAATATTTTGTATTCTTTGTACTACATACCTACAGTAATACCAAAATCGCGTGCTATGCCTTGCAGTCTTTTACCACTGGGTAAGAGAAGAATAGGTACCGAGCTTTCATTGTTGTTTTGTTTAGGTATTTCTTCAGCGCTTCCAGCTGGTGGTGTGTCATTTCTTCTGCTTGTACAGTAGGCTCCTCAATGAATTATTACCACTATCGCCAAAGTCTAGTAGAGAATCATCAGAGGACAAATATGCAGACAATAGAGAAGGCACTTCACAATCCGATGCCCTTTACACAGGGCGGACAAACGATCAACGACCAACTTACAGCGCCAACTTTTCACTGGTTGGCTCACAGTTGGGAAAATCTGTGTGCAAAGCGACAACCGAAGAACCAAACGGGCCAAAGAAGAACACCTTGACTGTAAGTAAGCTCATAGCAGTATATTCGACTTTTTCTAGATGTATGCAGGGTACTGTCGGGAAAACCCGGACACGGGGTAATCCGGACACTCGTATACCTCAAAGCGACCATCAGCGAGACAAGTATTCTACCAATCGATTCCTTCAACTCTCCTTTTTCAAACGAGCTACCATTTTGATCATTTCCGAGGCGACAAGGTATCAAAGCTTAGGTGGCCGGGTTTAACCCGTGTCCCGGGTTTACCCCACAGTACCTCTATAGCCCCATAATAAGAAGTCTGATAAAAGTTCTTCAACCGTGCTAAACCAATTCAGAGTTGTCCAAATGTGGTTACCCGCTCGCTGACCACAAACTCCCCGTCAATCGTCGACCGCTAGTCCACACAACGGTTCAGGTTGAGCAACTGTTCGCAATCAAGTTATTTTCCGGAAGTTGTTTACCGTACTTTTAGGGGATATAGCCCACATGGGGTTATACAAAAATTGAGAGGTCCGATGGGGGGTTGTGCGCTCCGGGGGATGTGGATGGGTAGGGATATCAGTCAGAC
The DNA here is from genome assembly GCA_030247985.1 of Epsilonema sp. ZAB3_2. Lineage (NCBI taxonomy): Eukaryota > Metazoa > Nematoda > Chromadorea > Desmodorida > Epsilonematidae > Epsilonema > Epsilonema sp. ZAB3_2. The sequence goes on from JASAMW010005951.1 coordinate 94,460, forward strand.
AAAATTTATGTTTTGGAGAGTAGAGGCATGTTTTTGAGGTCAAAAGTATGTGTTTTTAGGGCATAATCAGTCAAAAGCGCATCTACGTACAAGACATGCTCAGCTAAGCCTACAGCATAGCAGCATGGTGTCGTAGCTCTAGCTAGCAGAGGACCAGCTACATAGGTAGGTCAGGTACCTTACAGTACATGGGGGGTTGTGCGCGGGGGATATGCGAAGGACAAAATCTATGTTTTGCCAATGGGGGGTATACACTAGGGGAGTGTGGATGGGGGGATGTGCGCCCAAAAATACGGTATCTGCAGTTTTCTCTGAGAAATTCTCTGAAACTTCATTTTGAAAGTTCTTTTGGATAGTTGCTAAAATAACCTCATAATTTTCCGTGAGCATAATGCAAAACTATGCCTAAGATTTGAGCCGGGCACGCTTTGTTGTGTGCAACAAGTACGGTATGCGCACTTGTGGGGAGGGAGATAGGTAGGTAGTACCTACCGTACACACATAATTTTGTATCACTCTGTAATTGGAAGGGTTCCTACTCTGACGGGGTGTAATTTTTGTGCTAATGGTGGGCATAGGATTCAGATAATCTTGGCACCATCCCGCCATTCAGCTGTAATCACAAGGATTTGTTTTAACCAGAGCACAAAAACGTTTATTTGAGTGCAATGTTGTTGAGCAGGGGTACATGGATGGGGGTGTATACCGTTCGTGCATAAGCGCGCTCATAGGGGTGTTTGCTGGAGTGATGCTCCCGTGACAAATCAACTCCCAGTTTGCTCTCTCATTTCTCCCAGTTTAAAAAAAAAAGCTCTTTCACTATGCGTTCTCCTATTGATTTTTGTATACATATGCATATGGATGGAGGTGTATAGTTTGTTGTATTATGCTTGTAAAGTTGAGAGTGCGCTGCACTTGCTCCCTTTTCGTATAGTTTCGGCTTTGCATGAATACGGGGTATTTTTATGGCAGAGGCGGAGCGCGCGAAGGCGGAAGAGAGTAGCTCCCGTATTTACTATAGCATTTTTCACCGTATATTGAAGAATATTTCAGGCGAGGAAGCGAAGGACCACTATTTTGGGCCGTGAGGGAATAGCATTAATACAAAAGATACACTCACGATCTGCAGGATCAGTTACAAAGATGCCCTCAAGGCTTTTTGTTGCGACCTGATACTTTCTTCTGCCCACAAAAAGGAGCGTACACACAGACGGATACAAATTGACTGGTAATTTTTACATTTTTGGCAAATTGTAGTACCCACCGGGGGCAAGGAGGTATGTCGTGAGATTGCAGACTGGTTAGGCTTAGTTTAGGCTTCACAACTTGGCATGATATTTTAAGTCTGTCCCTACGTGAGTGAGAGACCCCACAGTTTTATTTTTTGTGGCAAGTGGTAACCTGACAAATTTTTTTATTTATTCATTAAGTTGGCAATTTTTATTATTATTTTTTGACAGAAAGGGCGGGAAAAGGGCAATGGTATCGCTGTTTTTTGCCCCCCGATTGTATTGTTTGCTTCGGCGGGGGAAACTCGTAGAGAGGCGACCGGCGGGCCTAAACTATACCCCCGCCTACACTTTTACTTACTCTCTGGGATCCTTATGGCAAAAAATAAATTCTGAAAATGTCAGATGAGTCGACCTATGCATCCGACCACGCGTAGCGGTATGCACGGGAAACTGCGTAAGATGGAGGAGGGGTGCGCTGCTCTTGTTCGCTGGGAAGTGGAAAGGGGAACACCGTGGTCAGGTGCCAAGTGTCCCGTAAAAGTTACAATTATGCACATGCGCACCGTATGTACATACAGTATGTTATGCTTACGTAAATGTACTGTCATGTATTCGCGGCCTCTTCCGGGACAATTATGAGTTTGGTGGTTGTTTGCCGAAAGTTGTGGTTATTCGCAATGGCAAGAGGCAGGCAAGTACAATTTCACACAGACCCAAGAGTAATTTTAGTGGGGATAACTTTAGAGTGTGCACCGGCTCGTGACGTGGTGCATGGGTTGCCGTGAATTGCTGAAACAGGTTTGGAATAGCGTGAAGGTGGATGGGAGGAAGAGAGAGATTTCATGCATCCCTCCCTCCCTCCCTTCGAAGCTCTCCTCGGTTTGGCTCTCGTGGCATTTTTCCTCCTTCCCATCATTTTTTCGTCCCTCTCCTATTTTCGATGAGCGTACACAACCGTGACGCATTGAGAGTGCGGCTTGAACTCGGAAGCAAATTGGAGGCATTTTTGCCTCACGGCAAGCTGGCTTGTAGGGGTCTGTGTGCGCCGTAGAGGACCGCGAGCGCCTCTGAGCGTGTACACGTGGGTTAGGCGCCCCGGAGGCGGGGGCCTACCTAAATTTAGGTTTTTGAACCCCTGGTGCTAGCAAGATCTCGCTGTGTTTTCTTATGTGTGTTTGTTACGTGCACTGCACCACGACCGAACGTGTCGATTTGTCAGTTCGAATGTTCCTAAATATGGAGCGCGAAAAGAGAACAGTAGGGGCTCCTCGTCTGGCAGAGGCACTCGTACCTACTACAGAAATGAACGCTCACCATACTTAGGTCTCATGCAACGCAAACCCAAAATACAAACAATAAACGACTACAAGGTTCTAACATAAAAATTTTTTTTTATGTATTACAGTTGCTACAGTGCATGTTGCTCTTCTAGGAGTATAATATTCACCACACAGTACACAATATTTTTTAAAAATCTACCGCCTTGCGCCTTCAACTTTTTGTGGTGAAACGCGGAAGGAATGAAGACTACTTCGCCATATTTATAGGATAATACATACCTAATACGTTAATCGTCTGGCCAGTAGAGACGCTCTCATTCAAGCACATTATGATCATGCGGATTTTTGTCCCTGCTTCGTGTACTCTATTTGGCGGAAGTGCGCGCCGATCCATCCAATCCCTACTGGCCATGCGTATACTTTTTAACATATTTGATATTTATTTCCATTCTTTACAAATCAGATTAACATTTCAGGTAATCAGGAGGAAATACATAAACATTTGCATAAATATGTAGTTTTGAGTCATGGCTCCCCCTCGGTCTATATTCTTGTTTGCTTTGGAAAACGTGTGAATGCATCCCTCCGTGTTTTTTTGTTGTTGATTTTGTGTATGTATACACGTGTACAATAAATCGTGTCAAAGTGCAAATGGTATCATCAACCGCTCCTTCATACTGATGTTCCAGAGTCTCATTCGGCTTTTTGCCTGTTACAATGACAGAGGTGTGGTGGGAATTTCCAGTGTAACAGGGGTACAATCTTAACACATTCCTCGAGCCTGGCATCATTGTTGTGGCAACAATTCGGTTTCATCGGTGTTCTCAGTTTGTTGTCGGTTTGTTGACAAAAATTACAACGACAACACCCATTTATGAATCAAAAAAACTTAACGAAGGAACAACAGACCAAGCGACAGCTGAATCGCTTTTGCCTACCCCTATGTAAATGCAGATCGTGTCCATCCTTTTGTACACATCATATCACTTCCGTGCAGAGAAGTGTTCAATGATATAAACAACCATCCGAGAGGCGTTGAATATCTGTCGCGGATGGACAGATTCGCGGAGTTATATATCTCGCTGAGGTGGGGCGGAGCATTCCTTTTTCACCAATTCATTTCAGTAAGGAAAAAAATAAAATAGGCTGCAACCGACCGTGACGGTCTGACTTGAGGTGCTTCATAAATGTATGTTGCACTCACAATTCGAACATTTTGCTCACACTTTCAGCATAACGTGAAACCCAGTTTTGATATGTTGGCATTACAGTAAGTAGAAACAGTAGGACACTTTTTGACATTTATGCCCGTTCTCATGCAAATACCGGGTGCCACAGGAGATTTGCGCTAGGTCTCAGCGTTGCACAGTCCCGGCGTTATCGTGGATCGCTGGTGTAGGCGTTCCGTTGTGGGAAACCTGTGTCGTGAAGCCGACCCCTAGGGGGAAGGGATTGTCCATTGTGAGCAGGTGGGACCCGGCCCCTTTTCAGCTTACAAGGCCAATGCTGTGCGATTGGGCTCCTCGCCCGGACCGGGGGTGAGATTGTATCCTGTCGCCTTGCTCCATAGAGACCATTGTGTTTCCGACCTCCCCGCCGAATTTGAGCCTGAGTTCTCTCCAAAACGCAAAGCACGCCGAAGCAAGATTATATATCTATGATAAACTACAGCTCAAAATTCAGCTTACTTTTTTGTGTAAACAATAATTACTTGCGTGTTTTGCGTGTGAGTAATCAACTACAGCGCAATTCAGCGGGGAGGCGGAAAAGACACTGCTCTTGGACACAAGGCGAATACGTGTGCCGGATATTTTACCATCCGTCACCCGGCTAGGTTCAGGCGCCCTCGCCGACAAGTGCGAGTGTGTAGTGTGGTGTGTTTGTGCGTGTGCGTGTAGACAGTGGGCGTGGACCGGGTGAGATCCCGGAGCTTGGCCGAGGCGCCCGACAGTCTGCTGGAGGGCACTGAGAGCAGCGCGCGAACGCGCTGGACGGGGCCAGGGCGCCACTTCGCCGACTGGCGGCGCGCCCGGGCCCCACAGCGCCGCCCGGTCGGCCATGCGCCGGGGTACGGCCAGCATCCACGGATCGCAACGCCGTAGGACGTGCGCAGCCGTGGAGCGGAGGCCACGGAACAGCGCTATCTGCGCGAGGAACAGGAGCGTCTCCAGCTGCTCAAGGTGATCTGGGGCTGCGCCATACGCTCTGCATCTGCCATGTATTGTAGGTGGTGTGAAAATTGGGGACAGGCGCAGTGCTGTAAGTATGCCAGAGCGCGTATTTTCGGCAACAACGAGAGACGGAGCAGCGCTCTGCCGGCCAGGGCACGCGCGGAGGAGGCAGCGAATGCCGCATCTGAGCGAATCCGTTTCTGAGCAACGATGTCTGGCGATCTGATCGGCTCCTTTGATCAGCCGCCTCCGCCCCGGCGCCGCGCAGCAGCCGGCCAGCCTGGATCTGCTCTCGCTCGACTCCAACCGCTTCGGCGCCCCGACATCCACTTCCGCTGCTCCTGCTGTAAAATCCGCGAATCCTTCGCCCCCGGTTATCCCTACAACGTGCAGTTTATGTATGTATGTGTAACGTACTCCTCCGTATGGCAATAGCGTTAGGGGCAAGTAGTATACATAAACTAGGTTCTAGGTGTAAGGCGAGTTTAGCCAAACTGTCCCCGGACCGGCGCTTGGTCGTGTGCCTAAAGTCCAGTTGTGTGACAGGGCGGCGAGCGGGATCGAATCCCCTCTGCCTCAGATTAAACCGGCACGTGGTAGTGTGACTAAAAGTTCACAGTTGTCACCGAGGGTAGCGGGTTCGATTCCCATTCAGTCCCATTTTTCTCCCCCCGCCGCCCCCCCCCCCCCCCCCCTTTCGGGGCCTTGTTATTACCATCTACGGAACGCGGCACGTCACACGTCTGGTGTAGCAGCACGCTTTCTGCTTTTGCCTGCACTTCGCTCAATGAATTGTGTTCGTGTGACTTTAAGGAGGCTTCGGTGGCGGGGGCGCGTCAGCCATGGGTAACGGTGTAGTCCACCCCAACTTGGACGCCGTCTTCGGTACTCAGCAGCGTTCAGATGCACAGCAAACCGGTAAGACCATTCCCTACGTATAGGTTGTGCCAAGTGGTGCCAAGATGTTTCGCATTGTTTATATATACGTATTTGAAAAAGTTCCCACTTGTGCTGCGAATAAGTTGAGCAGTGTGTGTGCACACTGCACATGTTGTAAATATACATATGTAGCGAGAACGCGTTCAGCAATTTTGGCTTACTGCTGCAGCTAGGTGTAGGTTAGCATCGTAGACATTTGCTACATTCAGTAGGTTCGGATGCGAAATTGACTTTTGGTATCGTAGTAGTATTTATTTATTCAGAGGTTTTAAGTGTAGTAGGTCTGATTGTGGTATGATGTGTACGTGTGTCGTTTGTTCTTGCTGCCCGTTCAAGCGCTGGGAAATATATTCAAGCCAGGTCTGTCAATTACAATTATTACCTTTGAATGATGATGTACATGTTTGGTATGTAAGATGTTTCACGTCGTACTGTAGTTAGTGGTTGTGTAGCGTAGTCTAGCTGTTCTTGATATTTGACTAGCCAGTGCGGTTTTTGTGTTGTTACTTTAAGGCGGAAGAGCGATTGGTGGGAGTGGAGCAGTTGGGCTTCCTCGTCCTCCTTTCCGTTGAACCAGTGCATGCAACTGCCGGTACGTACAGTAACACTCATTGCATTAGGGTACTGTGGGGTAAACCCGGACACCTGAGCTCCTCTGAACTTGCCCGCTTCAGCTAAATGATAACACGGTAGCTCATTTGAAAAAGGAGAGTTCAAGGAAAATTCGATTGCTAGAATTTCTTGTCTCAATCGGTCGTATGGTTGCTGAGATATACTACATAGCTGTCCAAGTTTACCCCCATGTCCAGGTTTTACCCACAGTACCCTATTTTAGCTGCTAGACGCCTGCCTGTTATACGTGTAGTCGTGTACTAGCTAACAAACACATCCCGAGGAGGCGTCATTGTTGACAACACGTCGCTCAGATGTTCTTCGTTTTTGTTGTTTTTCGTTTGTTGCCCATTTGTCGGTTTGTTGACAAACGAACAACAAACCGACGACACCCTTATATTAAGCGGACAATAAACCGACAACAGCTGAACGACTTGCTACCAACAATGACGCTAGGTCGCGGTATGTGTTGAACACGGATTGGCGTGTGTATGTAGAAGTGGTGGAAGGCGGCGGGAAAGAGCGGGCGGCAACCCCTTTTCTGACGGACGAGCCGATGGTGGACAGCGACACGGCTGACGACGCCTGGGCAGCGGCCGTCACTGACCATCACCAACAGCACTTGTATCCTCCAGCGTCTGCAGTACAGGCGAACGCTGACAGCGAATCGGTGGACGAGGAGGTGGCGGCTGCTACCGCCGAGATCAAGAACCCCTTCTCCGCCTTCGCTCAGAAATGCGGAAGGTGAGGAAGAGGAAGGGGGGACTTGTGTGTCTTCTCGATACGTGCGTGCAATGCAGGCGCGGCAACAATCCACCTTCATCGCTTCATGATGCTCAGGCTTCAGGCACAATTTCAGTTCCATTAAACCTGGTCCCAAAGCGAACCGGATTACGGTGCGTTACGTACTGTATAATACGTTACGTCTTCGTTCGCTTCGGGACCAGGTTGAGCTGAGGAGGCGTCAGTGTTGGCAACACGAAACA